>JAQQZZ010000672.1:0-12045 GCA_030265115.1 Mopalia vespertina
CTGCGGCCCCTGGACCCTCGCTTGAAGTCCTGGGATAGTAGCCCCCCCAGTTTTCAAAACGTGTCTACGCCCTTGCTAGAGTTAATATTTAAAGTACTACTAAAAACAAACTTGTAATTACTGTACTCATTCCAGAGAATACACAGAGAACCTACTGCCAGACAAACTGTATGCTTCATAGCGTCTGCCAGACACCAAAAGAGGGCACCCTAAATAAAGTTGGGTTAGACCTGAGAGGAACTGCATGGAACCAATTTCAAAATGTAGAGGTTCGTTACACAGAGCACAGAATGACCAGTATAAGACAATTATCTGGAGTAGGTCTATAAGCTTGCAATACAAAAAACTTTGGAAAAAGGCATATCAGTGAGAGCAGCATACTTATAGTCCCCGACCATTTCGATGCGTATACGGAAAACTGATACATGTGTCTTTCATATCCAGGGCGTAAAACCAGAATGTCCATTTTTGGCGGTTTTTACCTCACCCAGGGGTCCAATGAGCCGAGGCCCCAGCATTAACTTCGACAAAGTTTTATTAATAAAAATCTAACAGATGGCCTGTAATACTTGATATAATGATTTTATAGGTGGGATAAAACTTTTGAACTTATTTTTCTCAAAATGTTTTTGTTTTTTTTGGCGGGTATGATTTTAATCTTTTGATATGCTTATTAATGAAACTGACTATTCATTCCAAAATATAACAAAACTGTGCCAAACTTTACCTTGATCCGTTATGTTCAATAAGAAAAAATTATATATATATAAATTTTTCTCTCTTCATTTATTCAAATAGTATATATACTTCAGTACAATCAATCGAAGTGCTGTGAAAACAAGTGGGGAAAACTCCTCTTAATAAGATGTATTATATATAATCAATTTCAGATAAATGTATAAAGGTATATAACATTCCAATAAAGCATCAAGTTAAACAGGTCAGGCCATATAAAAGTTTTTCCTCAACATAAACTTTCCAAATATTAAGAAAATATTCTAACGTTGAAATCCCAAAAGAGAAGATGCGGCCCGTACTCTGTCAGAGAAGAAACGTATGGTTACTATATTTGGTAGCTCCAAATTAGTGTGCAAGAACGCACAGTAAGACAACTAAAAAAAAAAGTTTGTCAACAAATTTGGATGTACCCATGCCTTCGCTCCGCTTCAAAATAATGGGCCACACTTAAAAAATAACCTTTTTCAAATGTCTGACTTTTTAGACTAACTTGTTTTCTAAGATTCAAGGAAGTAAATAACTCTGTTCAGGCGTAATGGTTCCGGCAATGGTTCTGACCTGACTCACAAATAGTCCTGATCCGACTCCCAAATGGTCCTGATTTGACTTACGTATGGTCCTGATCTGACTCACAACTGCTCTGATCTGACTCACACATGGTCCTGATCTGACTCACAAATACTCCTGGTCTGACTCACACGTGGTCCTGATCTGACTCACAAATACTCCTGATCTGACTCACAAATGGTCCAGATCTGACTCACAAATGCTCCTGATCTGACACACAAATGCTCCTGGTGTGACTCACAACTGCTCTGATTTGAATCACACATTGTCCTGATTTGACTCACAAATACTCCTGATCTGACTCACAAATGCTCCTGATTTGACTCACATATGGTCCTGATCTGACTCACAACTGCTCTGATTTGAATCACACATGGTCCTGATTTGACTCACAAATGGTCCTGATCTAACTCACAAATAGTCCTGATCTGACTCACAAATGGTCCTGATCTGATCTCACAAATGGTCCTGATCTGATCTCACAAATGGTCCTGATCTGACTCACATATATAGTCCTGATCTAACTCACATATAGTCCTGATATGACTCACAAATGGTCCTGATCTGACTCACAAATGGTCCTGATCTAACTCACAAATAGTCCTGCTCTAACTCACAAATGATCCTGATCTGATCTCACAAATAGTCCTGATCTGACTCACATATATAGTCCTGATCTAACTCACATATAGTCCTGATATGACTCACAAATGTCTCCTGATCTGACTCATAAATGGTCCTATTCTGATTCCTAAATATTCCTGATCTGACTCACAAATGCTCCTGATCTGACTCACAAATGGTCATCATCTGACTCACAAATGCTTCAAATCTAACTCACCACTGGTCCTGATCTGACTCACAAATAATCCTGATCTGACACACAAATGCTCCTGATTTGACTCACAAATGCTCCTGATCTTACTCATAAATGTTTCTGATCTTACTCATAAATCTTTCTGATCTTACTCATAAATCTTTCTGATCTGACTCATAGCGTCTAGCCTTACGTACGCAGTATCGGTTTAGACATGGCATTACAAGGTCAAGCAATGGTCTATATATACATCTTCTCATTGCAAGGGTCAAAATGCGTAAGACGAGAATTTCTACCCTTGCGCTGCAATTCGCGACAAAAACGTGGCGTTAAAAAGCTAGATGGTACTTGGTGGTTACAAAATGGGCCATAGTACTTGTGCACGACTCTGGTCCACATTTGACACTCCTGTATTGGTTCAGGAACCGCAGAGCAATGGACCAATGACCACTGGGCCAGTGGTTTAGCACATACAGGTGAGCAAAACTTCTTCTTCTTTTTTTTTTTCTTTTTCCCTCAGATACCTTTTCCTCATTTAATTGTCAAAATAGCTAGCGAATAGGTATATATTGTTTCAAGTCTAGATTTAAGTCCTTTCTCCTACGGACCCGGCCATTGTAGGCCTACTCATTGAGCATCTATTCGTTTATCAGTGAAAGTAAATAAGAAAGCAAATAACACCAACTATATCTAACAAGCAATCAATGTAACATTTTGCAATATGTTTCTTCTGTACATTTAAAGTATGTAATCAATCTATATCTATTAAGATCTGCATAATTATAATGCAGGCCTACATAAAAAAATCAGTAAGTTACATCTGGGATATATAATATATACCAGATGTAACATCATGGAGTAATCTCTTTATCGCTCCATCAGTGCTACACTGCTACATTTGTTTAGTTTTATTTCACTTTGTTTGATCTCACGCTTTTTATATAGTATTTTAGTTGCTCTTATTGGGTGAACACCTGTTGCAAATTGAATAAATAAAAACAAATAAATAAATCGGTGACTGAAAGTCGAAGGTAAAGGGAGGTAACCGGAGACCTGCTTTTGGCACAAGATTGGGAAAAAATGGTGTGTTTACATTGTAGATTGGTAAACATGGCGGTATAATTCAATTAACATTTCCTGTTATAGGGCTATGCAGGCTATGCACATTTAAGTCCCATCTTGGATAGTGACAGGAAATGTTAATTGGATTATATCGCTATGTTTACAAAACTATGGTGTGTAAAAAGAAATTGTATAATTATGTTATTCTATTTTCTGAGGGTGACCAATCCGGTGCGAGCTGACAGTTTCTCACGTGACACGGACTATGATGAAAGATCTGCTGAGTGCTGTGAGTTTCTATCAACCTGCATGTGTCAGACGGATTTAGATTTTCTCAGGATTAAACTGGTGTCCGTCCATTCAAGTGAGTTAAACTTACGCTATATAACGTTGCTTGACTTTGAAACTGGTTGTCATAAGTTTATGTAGCATTCGCTCATCTTAATGTTAGATGAAATCGAAACGTACGCATATGACGAGAACTGGACTTTGAATGGTTATCAATAGATCCGAGTACGTATCTTATAAACTATACAGTATATAGAGATACGAGGTGCAGCTGTACCAAAACTTTAGATATAAGGCCTGCCCCTGAATAACAGATAACGTTAAATCCGTATGACCTGATTACCGTGGGAAGACATTTTAAGCGAGTGTAATATTGCTGAGCATTGATTGATTTTGACATGAAAATTGACGTCGAGTGGTCGTTTTATTGGTCGCTCAGCTATGGTCGGTTTATGTCAGTGCCTTGAAATTTTAAAATATTGGAAGATAAAGTGCCGAACAGTATCATATTGCTGTTGCTAAAGATTAGGAAGCTTCAAGTAGCATAGATGCTTAAGCGTAGCCAATAAAAACTATACAGTATTATATAGAGATACGAGGTATAGCCCTATGAAAACTACAGAAATAAGACCTGCCTCTGAATACTAAATAACGTTGAATGCACATGACATAATTACCATGGAAGACATTTTTTAATGAGTGTGGTACTGCTGATAAATGATTGATATTGACATGACAACACATTTGGACGTCGAGAGGTCTAACCCAAAAGTGTCTAAGGTAGAAAACGAGATGGTTTATGACAGGGTAATGTCATGCAATTTTTATATATTTGAAGCTAAAGTTCTGAACGATGGTATCATTTGGCGATTAGGAAGCTTCATGTAGCATAGCTACCACCAATGTAGCTGCAACTAGGTACTATATAGCTGCATGCAGCTACAAGAGGGAAGCTAGATGCAGTTACAAGAGGGTACAAAAGGCATAATTTCCATGCTGACTGTTCATCTGTACAGAGCTGCAGCATGGAGCAGTTCAACAACAACATGGCAGCAACACTCTTCAGAAATTTACATTTTTGATCCCCCAATTTATCCTGTCGGGGCTTTTTGCACTGAGTGACTTAAAATTTGGACCTGGAACTCAACACATCTTACTTTAAACAGTTCATTCTTGCCTTTAAATTAGTTGTTTGAAGAAACTAGCTGACAGCAGTGGCTTAGTAGTTAAAGAGTGTGCTTACTAATGCTGCATTCGGGACTCCTCGTTGTCACCATTCATGCTGTATTTTTCACTCGTACTTACAACGAGCACTGCTACGAGTCGTAAACACGATTTTACAACCTGTAAATTTCTTTCGAGTGCTACTACGAGTGGAAATTACCACACATCAACTTGATGCTTATCGAGTGAATCAAGTTTGTGGTCGTAATTACGACCAATAGTTACCCCACGAGTGGTGATTATGACTGTCCTGAATGCAGCATAACCCTACTTCGATGTACCATTCATGGGATCAATCAAGTCCGTCTGTTGACCATCAGGTATATAAGTAAGTCACATGATGTGGCTCTGGCGATCGCCAGTGTGGTTTTTAATGAGGTTTCCTCTCGGTTTTCCCCTGTTATTAGGCAAAGAGCAGTGTGAAGTGGACAATCCGTCATCAAATAAGTGAAATATCCTTGAGTATGACGTTAAACCCCAATCACACAAACAAACAATCAAAGCATCTAAACTTGCTCTGGAACCGTTGTGGCAAACATGTTTTTCTTTGACTGGCGATCATGTGATATATCTAAAAGTTTTAAATAAAACCGGTACGGCCATAATCACAATAGTAAAATTTAACTGCCTTAAATACAATGAATGATCACAATCAAATGGTTTAGTTTTGAAGTTTTTTGCCAAAAAGAAGGAACTGACCAGGACATAGCACAGTATGGAAGAGCAAATTCTAGTGTTGATACTTTTGGCACATTCTGTACGTTCATCTACTTCAAACTTTCTTCCTTTCTGTTCATGTTATACATGACAATCTCTTTCTTTGTGAGTTTTCAGAAATCTTCAGGTCAACCTGAATACCATCTGAAATGGGGAAAGTGAAAAGAGGCAGAAGAAAACTTCACGCACCAAAGAATTCTAAACAAGGGGGACAACCTAATGCAGACAATGACATGGCTGTGGATAATGAGGTGAGAGCCCTCCTGATGGCTAAGGCATTTTGTTTGGAGAGTATCAATGCTTTACTTAGCACTGAAGAAAGATTAAAAACACTTTGCATTTAATGGTTGTGCTAGTGTCAATTATTGTTGGAATACACCACCGTCATATAAGTGAAATACCCATGAGCACAGAAAAAAACACCAATCAATCAATTATTCAATCAATCAGGTTAGATTTAAAAACCAGTACATGTAGAATTATGAAAAGAGGTCTTTGAGGCAAGAGGATCTGAACTGTTTGCCAAATCAATTGTCACCAATTTGTGGGGATATTTGATTGATTGCAATTAAAGGTTGAATAGAATTGTGTGGCATGTTAGAATCAGTGACCACCCCATGAATAACTAGAACCACAACATTTTGGATAATAAATTTCTTCTCAGATCTTACATCCTGTTTTACTTAACTCATGAGTGAAAAAGCGACGAAAAACACTTGATACATAAAAATAAAATTATGGTTCTAAGCTTTCAAAGGTAACTATCTCAAATGACAATCATGTGTACATGTGGCTAATAAGTATAGACCTAGCTAACGATGGTATAAAAAACCATAACAGTATGAGCTGAGTGAGAAGCCCAAGTTACCAAGAACACCAAAAATACAAAGGATTACATACGAAGGTTGGAGTAGCATATTGTGAAATAAGATTTTCACAAAATATTTAACTTGAATTTCACGCTGAAAAGAAAGGATTACACAAACTAACATGGTGCATTGTTGCATGATTGTCAACGGAAATATTGAAAGTTTCTACTGTTTTTACTACTCTTTAATTTTAAATGTTATATTTCTTTACTGTTATATCTTTTAGACTCCAGTATTAAATAATATCCCCCCTCCCCAAGGGGCTAACCCATTCAGTAGTATCAAAATAAATAAAGATATGTTACTCCAAAAATTACCTGACTTTGATGCAAGAAGTACAGTTACCAGCAAATCATTAAAAGGAATGGGGCTAAAAAAGAAAGAGAAACAGAAGGTACGACATCAACTCTGGATGGAAAGTAAGTTTTTTTCTTCAATGTTGTAGTTCATAAAAAACAAGATTTTAAACATTTGCAAAATTTTTTATTCCTTTCACCTGCAAAAGGTTCTGAACTAGAATCTGTCCAAAACTGTTCAAAATCTGTTAAAGCGTCATCCCAAAATACAAGTAGCAAAGGAATCCTGTTTATGTTATCCTATTACCATTGGCAGGTGGTTATTCAAGAACTTACTGATGCCTTTGGGAAACCACTTTAGCTAAAAGTTAAAGTTAAAAATGATCATGATTCTCTAAATTAGTATGATGTTTTAACAATATGCTTACACTAGTAATTATGATTTTGTATTTATTTTTTTTTTGGATTTATTTTTATTTAAAATCAGAGATGAATGCAGTCGAGGCAGATCAAAAGAGAGACAAGGAGCGGAGAAGAAAAAGAAAAACCCCCATAGTGGGTGATTTGACTGACCTTCAAGACACCTTACCTACATTAGAACTGTTACTAAAGAAATCCTCTCACATCAAAGAAAGGTAAGATGCACCTGGCAAGTGTATTCAATTGTATTGTATGGATTATAAGTATTGATGTATTGCGACGATTCATTTCATTTTAAAAATAATTCATAATGACTCTAGATGTCTTATGATAAATCCATGTGGATTTTATCTGTCCTACAAAAGGCTTAAATATTAAAATAAATATATTTGCCAGCTTTATTCTAGTGGTATTTTGATGTTCCCTTCACATTTATGGGTCAGAGTAAAATCTAACCAGGCCTGTGCTGTTAGGGAGAACCAACAGAACAGGGTTTCACCATGCTGATGCAAACTTAGTTTAGGAGGACTGATTTATAGGTTTCCCAAATTTTTGGCAGTCTTCATCTAAATTTGCATTTTGCTTTTGATTTTGACAAATTTTGTCATCCGATAATCAAAGAAGATTGTATTTTAAAGCAATTTTGCTTTATTTTTCACTAAGGCACATTTATGTCTTTAATCAGCAAACTGATTAGAGAACTGATTTTAAGGTTATGCGGAAAAAAGATTACAGCACAGGCCTGGGCACACATATGTTCAGCTAACAAAGTTTATCACAAGCAATAAGCAAGCAAGATTTGTGTTCTCCTCTTTTAACTTTCTGGGTTGAAAAGGAAAGACAACTCTGTCTGGAGATTGGTAAATACATTAATCTGCTGGTTGTGAATGTAACAAAAGTTTGTGTCTGCTTGTATTTCAGCTCAACAAAACCAGCGAAACCGAAAGGTATTCAAAAGGAATCTAAAAGGAAGAAGAGATTGTAAGTGAAGTGAAAATAATATATACACATTTTAAAAGAATAGTGCCACAGCCATAGTTCAGTTGTTAGTAACTCGTCTTACTGATTCTCCTTCAATCATCTTCGCTAACCAAGGGTTTGATTTCGAGCTACTCTGCATTACAACCCTTGGCCGATTATTCAAATTTAAATAGAACTACAGCTACACCCCCTGGTGGATAACATGACTAAGTTTCGAGTTAAAGTGCTGATAACATATGTTGAATGTTATTCTCTAGTTTTGACAATTTGTTTAACTTTGTAAAGCCATATTGGCGTATAAAAGGAGAGTTAGTGTCTGCAGGGGTGGGTACATATGCAATACTCACCTTGAGTTGGTTTAAAACCCCGAACATATCCCTTTTTTGACGACACTTTCGTTATTGACTATCGCTGTCATTTTTAATAGCAGAGGCCTCTCGTACCACAACATCTGATTGGTTGCGTAGAGGTTCCCACACATCCAATCAATCGCTTGGAAGCCGAGTCCGATTATATATGAATTATCTGCAGAGTAATGCAGAGTAGCTCAGAATACAACTCTTGGCTAGAGAAGATGCCCTTCAATGTACCCTCACAGGTTTGAGACCATCTGGCTACATCAGGCATATGGGGGAGTCCTACGATGTGACTCCATCAAACATGGGGATAGATTTTATGAGGTTTTCTCTCTGTTTTTTCACCAGTAAGGGAGAGTAAGATGTTGACTGATAATCCATTGTCATATCAGTGAAATATACTTGAGTATGGTGTTAATCCTCAATCAAACAAAAAAAATAAACCATCATTCTGCAACAGGGGTTTAGCCAGAAATCATAAGTATGGTGTCCAAAATTGTCATTTTGCTTCATTTTTTAAGTAGCTGGATATCCTCTTTTTACAGTTTCCCTTTCTCCTGCATGTTAAATTTTCTTAAAACAGGGTGTCCAAATGAGGCAGTTGTTCACTTCAGGGTGCCCATTTGGACCGGTGAATACCACTCTGCCCAAGCCCCTGTTCTGCAAACTCCCACTGTGGTTAACCCTGTGCACTAAAAGTCTTTGACTCCATACAAATATTTATATCATTTAATAAAACATGTAAGAACCATGTCTTAGATTTACTCATCAAATATTATTATTTTCTGAATAAGGATGTGTTCAAACTAAGGGATGTTATCCCAATAAAATAATGAAAATAGTGCAGATTTACTCAGCAACCATGTGAAAAAGGAGATAAATAATATAGCAACCTGTATCATGGATGAAATGTTACCATGGTAGTTCATTCAGTAAAGTACCATAGTGACCAGTACTGAAGGCATGTTACTATGCTAGTTATACTCAGTAAATAGCATAGCGACCAGTACTGAAGACATGTTACTATGCTAGTTATATTCAGTAAATACCATAGCGACCAGTACTGAAGACATGTTACTATGCTAGTTATATTCAGTAAATACCATAGTGACCAGTACTAAAGACATGTTACTATGCTTGTTACATTCAGTAAATACCATAGCGACCAGTACTGAAGACATGTTACTATGCTAATTATGTTGAGTAAATACCATAGTTGCCAGTCTTGAAGGGGTGTTGACATGGTAGTTCCTTGAAAAAAATGTTCTATAGGATTTCTACAGCTTGAAACACTAATTCAATGGTCATCATTACCCCCATAATGTTTGGCCAGCGGCTGTGGTTTAGTGGTTACGGTGTGCGCTTACTTATCCTCCTTCAGTGTACTGTTCATGAGTTTGAGTACATCAATCATCCATCAGGAGGAAACTTGGTTGTGCTAGTGTAAATTATTGTTGGAATACACTGCGGTCATATAAGTGAAATACCCTTAAGCACAGCATAAAACACCAATCAATCAATCAATCACTTATGATGTGTTGACACTAGCAAGGGTGAAACATTGATTTTCCAACACAACAGTACCTTCACATTTTATGGTTGTGTTACTGTGGCGTTTAACCTGGGATTACAATATACATTGCTGTCATATCAAGGGCTTAAAACCAGACCTGCTCATGTCCCTTTTTGGTGTTTGTTTTTACCCACCCAGGGTTCCAATGAGCACAAGACACCAACATTAACTTTGACAAAGCTGTGTTACAAAATTCTAAAAGAGGACTTTAATATCAATTATTTTTTGTGTCGTATAGAAAGTGTTTTCGTCATTTTGGGATAACACATTCTTAGTTTGAACAGATCCTTCTGTAGAAAGCTGGGTTGGTGAGAGGTCAAGGTGGCCACCAATTACTGCTGGCAATTCGGTGCCTAACTCGGGAGGTTCGTAGGTTCGATTTCTGGACGTGTTTCAACCTGCAAATTTTTCTGAACTAGAATCTGTTCTAACTAAAAAATAATGTTATCCCAAAATAACGAAAACTCTTTTTTTTACTAAAATACTTGATAGAATGATTTTATAACCAAGAAGCAACTGTTGGGCTTGCTTTACTCAAAATGTCATTTTGAAATAGGGGGTATGGTTTTGAGCCCCTTTATACATGTGTGAGGGAGATGCTCTTAAGCATGGTGTAAATCCACACTAATCAGTCAGACTGAATGTGTATCAGTTTTGCTTTTTAAAAGTGTAAATATAAAAAAAAAACACAGTCCACACCTAAACGATTGGGCATTTATGTTATAACCCCAAATCAAACAAATACATAATTTGTTTTTATTTATTTTGTTTTACAGACTGAATGATATCACCATCTTCAAACAAGTGTTAAATCACCCAGCTTACAAGGAGAGCCCACTTGAGACAATCAGTCAGCATTTAAAAAATAAAATTCAGCAGGACGATGAAAAATCGTGATGATATACTTGCAGTTTCCTTTCTATATATGTATATGTATATGCAATTCTATGCCCCAATGAATGAGACCCCAATGTAAGGGTAAACGCTATCTTCATACACAAATGTACATGTCTGCTGAAGAGATAAGATGCTAGTGATTTTATATTTCAAAGTACTTATGCCAATTTATTGTTCCTCCCCAAAGTAGAGTATTATACAGACGAGCAGAGTTGTATAGTGCTGCTGGTTAAGACCACAGCTTGTAATCCAGTGAACATCAATTTCATAACATACTTGGGCAGAACCAGGTGGCTCGTTTGGGGTGGTGATCGAGCCATACCCGTGTGTGAGGCAGTGCCCCAGCACACATAACGATGGTTCTATCACCCTGGTTGCTGTCAAACATTTCTTTCAAAGCAGCCTCATGAGTCACAACATTTTTCAGGGAAGCCAGGTTCTGAGTATACTTCCGCCACACAGGAGTATTTCCTAAGTTCCAGGTTTCAGGTTTCCTTATCAAGGTGCTGGACACTTTGGTTTGCCAGGTCAGTCAACTCTTTACTGAGGAAAACACTTTACTGACTTACTTCCTACTCCTAGAACACAAATTTCTCAACAGCTGGTCGATGTACCATTCACGGGATTGAGTCCGCCTGTCGACCATCAGGTATATGAGTGAGTCACAAGATGTGGCTCCGGCAGTCGCGGGGGTGGTTTTTACGAGGTTTGCTCCCGGTTTTCCACCGTAATAAGGCAAGGAGTGGTGTGAAGTGGCCAATCCGTCGTCATATAAGTGAAATACCCTTGATTACGACGTTAAACCCCAATCAAACAAACAAAACAAACAAACAACAGCTGGTCACCTGAACACCGAGGACTTATATTGACCAATATCATTGGCATCTATTAAAATACATCTATTAACCACCATCACCATAATGTTATAAATTTGGTGCAACGGATCGTGTCACCTGTTCGTTTGATGAACATTAAACGCCCTCAAACACCCCCCACACACAACCCTGAGGCTCTAAGGTTTAGAGAGCCGTCCCCCGTTCGTCTGTGGCATGGTCTCCTTTGTCATCTACTTCTCCTATCGAACAAAGAGAAAGCAGCCAAAGTGACGAAGGTGAGGTTTTCCACCACGCACATGCTTATACAGACGAGCAGGACCGTAAGGTGCATCTAGTTCATTCGAGTCATTCACAACCACGGCGTCCTGTATAATAACCTCAATTTTGTTTTTTAATTTATTTTC
>JAQQZZ010000683.1:0-12045 GCA_030265115.1 Mopalia vespertina
CCTCCGCCGTGGATCGAACTCGTGACCTTTGCCAGAAAAGACAAACATTTTAGCGACTGAGCTATAACAAAGGTCACGGGTTCGATTCCCGGTGGAGGCAGGCATGTATTCTTTTTTCTATACAGTTAAACAAATGTGTTTGCTGAGACTTAAAATTCGTATATTTGTTGTGCCATTTGTTTAAATTATAAAACTTATATGACGTAACACTTTGTTCCACCATTTGAATAGGAAAGTAAGCGGACATATGTCAAATTTAAATGGCAAGTGCATTTATCTAGAAGCTGGTCGCAAAAACAAAGCGTCCAGTACATACAATAAACCACACTGATGTCCATCGATTTTTACGCCAACTATCAGTGGTGTTTTACAAACTTTATGACGGCCTGTTTCGTGTTATAAACTCTCACTTCTTTCTATTAACGAACGACTAATTCCAGTAAAGCGCGTCATGGGACGTTAATAAACTGTAACAAACCCGGGGCGAAATGAGGTTTGGGGCGCCGAGTCGCCATAATGCCAATTTGTAAGAAGATGGCTTGTACAGAACGTTATTTGTGAATAAATAAAGTTAACTAATTTCGGATGGCTCAGATTTGTGGAACTCTCGAGACTATATTCAATAAATTTTAGGCTCCCGTTGGATACCTATCAAACCGCATTTTGGACGGATGAGAGTCTCAACGGGACTGTAAATCGAATAACTCCAACAGTTTCTTAATTTCGTCCCAGCGAATAACTAAGTCATAAACCTACGCGCTACAACGGCAAAAGGACAAACCTGGTCTCTCACATCGTTTATATTATCTTCGAATTATAATATTTTTCGTTACAAACAACTGGCAAAACTAAATTATATTACTTAGTTTGTAAAGTTATCTAATAACGTAATAATGCCATTTGAAGCAATGAGTCAGTTCTGACCATTTCAGCGGTGTCTCGCAATTGGGTTACGATGAAGCTTCAATACGCTTTGAAATGCACCAAATTTCAATAAATAAATTTTAATCGAAATTTGAGGACATGTCGATAGTGGATAGAACAATCACTATGAAGCATACAATTGTCATTGCTAAAGTGCTGTTAATTGGTGTATATAAGTGGCGTGCTCAAACCAAGCTTAAGCGTTGTGTTGTACCATGACATGGCGGAATCTCTTCAGAAAAGAGAACGTGTAGGCTTTTGATAATGTTCGTCTCCATATAATTATTATATAAACGTCCTTAGATGTATGATACAAGTCAGACATGATTTAACACGAAAGGATATTGTGCCTGGCTTTTTTTTTTTATATCAACACCCACAGCTTTTCTCCCATGACATTTTTAGACGTCTCCTATCAAATACATGTTCATATTTCTAAGTAATATTTACTCTCCAAACGTAAGCTACGAACACGTGCAGGGCGCGCCTATATAACCAGATAAATTTCTTTAGTTTTAGATGGGTTTCTTTTGAATTTCTCGTACCACAGTCTATGTGTAAAAAAAACACTCGAGTGTTAAAGGTATGGACACATGCATATACTGTAAACCTTCAAATAAACGGATATAATAAATCGACACAAATTGCTACGTATCTGGCTAGTATCTTTTTTTATCAGGCAAAAGTTACAAATGACACGAAACAGTCCACTTGGTCAAGTGGAGATTCACTTCTCACAGTTTTCTTGAGTTATGGCACAGATCGGATTTAACTGTTTTATTCAAACAAAATAGCAGATTATATATACCTTCAACAAGATGTGACGTCATTTATTTTAGGATCGGATTTTATACCAAACCTGCCCCTATACTATTCAATGTATCATTTAATATGAGAAATGGAAGAATAGGAGCGATAGAAATGCGGAAAATTGTATCAGTTTATTAGACAATTTGTTGTACAGACCAAATCTGGTTTGTGCAGCTGCGGACGACTCCAACAACGTGAGTTGTAATTATAATGACGTAAATATTATTTCTGTAATACGGGACAGGCCACCAGGGGGCGCCGTCACCTGTTTCAGACAATTTCTTAGATATGCCCAAACCAAAAGTTTTTAATTAAGACCCGAGTTGCATCCGGGCGAATCTCTTAGAAGCTTCTTGTTTAAGGATTTAAATTCAGGACTTGGTTTTACTGTACAGAAAATTGTAAAAGATTTGCTTCATGTTTTATTTATTTATATTTTGAATAGATGAAGAGAGAAAATTTGCTTATATATATATATAAATTTGTTTTAAGTTAAGAATTATTTTCAACGGTTTTCGTTTCTTGTTTTAACATATTTTTACTCATCTATACAGCAATCCGGTCGCGCTTTAAGATGCAATATAAACAGTTTCTTTTTTTGTTTTTGCATAAATAATTTAATATTCTGAATGAATTAAGTTCAAATTAAATTAACCTGCCAAGCTTCCACACCTCAATATGTGAATGTATACCTTTAATGAGCTCGGGTTTGTAAGTGCTGTTTAGTTTCGTCACATTTACAGCGCAACATATGCAAAGACAAACATGAGCTTAACGCAAGCACAGTGGATATCTGTAAGCATTCAATGGGCTTAAACATAAATAATAAATACAGACAAAAACATCACGGTGAATAAAAATACTAACCTAGTAAGGTCACACCTATGAGTTTAAAAAAACACGGTGGATGACAGCGAGTCTTTTGAAATTCCACACTGCAATAAATCAAGCAGTTATCTTTCCTTAAATCAAGACGTATAAAGGACTATTATCACACTGCCTATAGGTGGCGCTTGCTCGATCGCGCGAGGCATTGCCGGGCGATATGATCTTGTATTCTCTCCCTAATCTCACAACCCGCATAAAGAAAAACAGAGATAAAGGCGTGAATAAAAAGATTCACTCAAAACACCGACGAAAATGTGTTAAAAAAGAAACCAAAGCTCGGACAAATCTCCGCTAGATATTGTGCTCTGAATATGTCGGACACAGTTGGATGACCAGTGTGAAGAGATAGTATTCGAGTCCAAATAAGCGGAAGAAGCTTTAGTGTACTTATTCTCTTTGGTCGCTGACGGATTTGTTAAAACGCGAATTTGTTCGCGATACGACAGTCCCCTTAAATAAGAAGAAAAAGTATCCGCTTCATGGGTTATTCCACAATCTGAATTCATCCATACACACAGATTATAGGACGGCCTTTAAAAGACAAATATAACTTATATGCTTTTAGTTTATCTTTTGTGTAAATATATGATACTCGAATAAAAGGAAAACTCACAAAGGAAATGCAACGTTTAACAGTGGCAATCTACAGTATAAAAAGTTGCACACGGATTACTATAAACAATTTTAACGAAATATAGCCCTATATCAATGCTGAGTTTTCCTATTTAAGAAATATAAAAGAAACTGTCGCGACAAAATATTATTTTGTCAGAATAATATAAGAATTATGTTACAGTCCAACAATAAACCACTACAGCGCAGACATTAAATGCAAAGAGTTTCGCTCTGTTGTGAAAATGATCCTCCAGTACTTAAAAAAAAAGTGTGACTAAGATCGGAACATACTATCCGTATTCATGAGGCGGCAAAGAAAAGAAACATGTAGAGAAACATCCTTGTGGTAGTAATTTATAAACTAGAAAAACATCCTCATGGTGTTTATTTATACACGAGAAAATAATTTTAAAAATTGCTGAAGTTGTATTAAAGTAGAATGTTGGTTTCCAACGTCAAAGGACAGGAGTTCGAATCCCATAGAATGCAATCAACTTGTTTTGTTCGCGTTTATAAAAGTCACAAGCTAGAACATGACAGCGTGTGTTAAGAACTGCCAAGGCAGTCCTAATTAATTCGAGCCATACTGGTAGCAGCAAATGAACATCAATGGCATTGTTTAGACATAAAGTAGTGTTTTGTGGCATCACGGATTAAGGCGTTTATGGACATGCGCGTTGGAACAATATGTTAATTCAAATGCCACACACGTTGTAAAAAAAACATGTCCGCATAACTGGATAGCAACATTTACATGTAAATAGACTTGATATAAAAATTCCAATTTATTTTGCATGTACGAAGGTCGTCACAATGTCGAGACGTGTGCGGTGAACAGAGGCTTTACACAGATCGATAGCTCTGGAAATGACGTAGGTAAAGTAACACAAAATGTACAGACAATTTGTCGTCGGCGACAAGCTTCGCCGCTGGTGGCCAAAAGATCTCGATGAAGTAATACTACTCCATTCCACAAACGTCAAAAATACATCTGATAAACCTTTTTAATTAAGACTTGTTTGTACGCACCTAATTAAAAAAATTAAAAACTATCCTTCTCTGATCAAGAGTATAAGCCATTATCTTGAAAGAGAAGCGACAGTTGCTACAGGCATGCTCTAAAGTAAAACTATAATTTAATTAAAAGTATTAGTGACAATTTATATCCACGTGAAATCCTCGTTATATATAGCGCATTCAGTCTTTTCCACGAATTATTCAAGTAAGGTCGGGATCTGCGCCAAGTGAACCACGCGACTATACAGAAGGTAATTTACGCGTTTTGTTCGTGGATTCACTTACGACGATGAAACCAATTCAAAATACCTGTTACAGATCCAAACCAGCCTTTCGTCCCGATTGTCCCACTAACTATCAGCGATTATATTCTTCGTAAAAGTGAAATACCAATGAGAACGTGGTTTGATTCCAATCAAAAAAAAATTGTTTAAGGGTTTCATAGGTTTGTTAAAGCAGCAAGGCAACTGTCAGAAATGAGTTATAAATAAATAAATAAATAAATAAATAAATAAATAAATAAATAAATAAATAAATAAATAAATGACTAAATAAATAAAAAAATAAACAAATAAACAAATAAATAAATACATATGGTAAGATTGAACTTGTAATAATCAAAAGAATAGGAAAGAACCTGGACAAACCAGTAGCTTGTTGCGTGTTTCTGAAAAACGACATTTTGTCGACAAATGTATAGAAGTTCTTCGGACGCAATTCGATTTTGGCGGAGAACTTCAACTGAATCGAATTTATCGCAAATAATCTCATTTAATGTAGTGAATTTGTGCTCCAGATAGCATCTTGTACTGGACATAAGATTAATTTCGTTTTCGTGCGAAGGTTTTCAGAATTATTCCGAGGCCTTGGTTGACATTCCGAATAGAATTTGTCCATCAAGAGAAGAACATGCTGGAGCAAACGAAATTATACACAAAAAATTGCAGAGAGATAGCAACGAAAAATATTCTTTCCTTGTTTTATCTGCTTTATTGTTACTTTGAATAACACAATTATAAATTATCAATCCCGCAGTTCCTAACTTGTATCTTTTGTTCCGGTGTAAATATATTATATAGTGGCCGATAAAACACGCAATAGCCCTGCCTTTATGTGGCACGCATACGAATAGAGATCGACTACATGTGCTATTTAGCGATCATATAAATTGTGATTTATCTAACACTTAAATTGTGTGTTTGTTTCTGTGGGGTTTCATGCCGTTTTCAAGGTTGTTCTATTCATATGGTAGAATGTACCCGGCCGATGGGTGAAGGAAACCACCCCCGACGCCACTGGTAACAAACAAAGACAAGACAGGACAATCACAAGACGCAATACTAAGGCATCACGTAAAATCAGCTTAGTGTGGCCCCTTGTCTGTGAGGGCACCAGGGCAACAGGAAGCTAACTCCCTAAACTGCTCTCTAAAATATGACCGTAAACCAAATAAACTAATTTTATTTTTAAACATGTTAACAATTTGAAAACTCTTAACTGGTATTACAAAAAGTTAGGAACAATTCCTGGAAAGATGATTTGTTCTATCTGGAGCTCTATGAAACAACTACATACATTCATTTATATTGGAATAATTTAACAATGCACTTAGCTGGTACGCAACAAGCCGCAAAAGGAATAAAAAAGTATCCTTATACTGTAGCCATGCATGTAAAATAACCCGTATACGGTCCTGACTTAAAAAACAAAACTGACCGGAATTCTTCACAACTTTTTACCACAATAAATATACGGTTTATATAAAGACAAACAGCCAAAATCTACAAGGAATTTTAACCTCCCAAATAACAAATCGCCTCCGTATATTTACACAACCATGACGATGCTGAATCTAACCTTCCGTATTTCTTCCACCAGTTTATCCCGTGCCAGATCGATTTCGCTCACAAACTTATGAATAGAGGACACCTCTCACATGCGAATCCCACAATGGTATTCAGTGGCATAAAGCGTTTGCTCCGATACATAAAACCGTCCGGCTATGAATATAGAATAAAGCTAACCAAACGTATAGGTTTGCAAAGCGATCAAACGATTCTGACACCAAACACAGGAATGTAGAGTCGGCATGTGAGGAGCGAAGTCTCATTGTGCCAGTAAATAGAATATATAATATTTGCTGGTCGTTCTACAGTGAGCCTCTGTGGCTCAGTCGGTTAGATCGTTGATCCTGCTAGAGACCCTAGATCGAATCCCGGTGGAGGCAAGCACTATTTCCATTCTCTACACTAAACATATAATATTCCATGCAAGAATGAACTTTAAGGTACAAAACAAGATCATGTGACATTGATTGATTGATTGGCTGACTGACAGACAGACCGACAAACCGGATCGATTGATTGGTTCTGATTGAAACCCTAGCTCAGGGACATTTACTCCAACTGTAAAGACGGTACACGTAACACAACCAAAAAATATAAAGTGATTCGCCGAGTTGAAAAATTAATGTTCCTTGCTCCCCCCCTCTCCGCTACATGTGATTTCAATCGTTTTATGGTTGTATGCGGATACATGATTTATTTGTGAAGGCACGAGTTGCCCTGCTGAACGAATTCGCCCAATGGATGCGACCACAAACGATTGCCAAACATTCATAATCCCACGGTGTAGTTACACATACGTAGTTATTTGTCAATTAGAAGTACAAATTAAGCATCTTCGCTATTTTGTAACTTTATTTCTCAAGTTTGTGTGCCGTGTTGTTATTGAAAGAACATTTTCACAACGACGCGTAGGTTTGCAGTACAACTAAACGTTTAACTACATCAGTGTATGATGAACTGCTGAGCCGGATCCAGCAAAAGGTCGGACGAATCCAACTCTGCCCTCTGTTCAAATTTGTTATGTTTATATACGCGTTAAGCAAATGTCACCATGCCGACATAGCAACGGACGATGAGACATACGTTAACCCTTTAAGCTACGTGCAACAAAACTCCTTTGCAGTTTCGGTATTAATACTAGATCAGCGCTATACAATCAATTTGTAATCTGTAGGATGCTGAAAACGGAAAAAGAAGTAATATATCTTCAACGCACTTACATGCGAGGCTCATCTCACCACAATCACATGTCCTGCACTAAATGGGAAACTAAACTGAAAATACACCCTCCCGAATATAGTGCAAACAGTGATTTTATGTTGTAAAAGTTGAGTATATATAAACCATGTCAAGTATAAGCGTGTGTGGATTTTAGATTATATCTTTCCTTCAGCAATTCAATCTTATTGGACTAGACACTGGACTTTAGTTAGAAATTCCTGCCTTTTGTTTGGAAGGTGGGTGGTTAATTCACACTACCCCTATTTCATGAACTGACAATCGTCCGCAGTGTGTTATTTTTCAATTAGATAAACGGCAGATAGTAATTTTGCATTGACGCAAAGTTGTAATTTGCCATCCCGCCCTCAACAAAAGACCACTTAGAAACCGCTTCAGTTGAGTTAACATGGCAACTGCCTAGGCTTTCACAGCGGTCCGCGCTCGCATGCCCAGCTGGAAAACTTGGTATGCTGCACGTCATATATTTTCTCAAAGACAATGGTGAATGGTGTTGAACCGAACACGTGCCGATTGCCGTGTGCCTAACGACTCGTGTGATTGTAGCAAAATAAGTTAAACATTATCATACTGAGCGGCGAATTGGAAACTATAGATATGTATAGAGGAGGAAACAAATATATTATGCCTATCTGTGTAACTACAGAGTTTCCAAAAGGTATATATATGCTTATGGAATGAACACATACACTTGCTCTGCGTAAATGCCGAGCTGTAAAAAACATATAAAGAAATACAAACTAAACAAACAAATACACTTAGCAGAGCGTAGCTATAAAGTTAAAATATACAACGATATCATGATTAAATACATACACATTAGCTGTATGTAAAAAGAGTGCCCATAAGACTCGAATTCTGGTAGTGTAATTTCCAAGACGAACTTAAGATTGGGTAAAATTTTTACTCAACATGCCAGCATTTGCTGTGCAATTATTAGGATAAAATATTAAATAAAAATGAAATTATGCTTTAAATCGAAATTGAATTATAAATATGTAATGCAGATATATTTTTGTAGTTCGTATTTTTTTTAAAGGAAAACTTGAACGCTCTGATCAAGTGACATTAGTATTATAGTAAACAAAACAAAATATAGATGAATGCTCCTATTTACAGTACATTAAACATAAGTTATGAGTTCAATAAGGCTGGAGAGACGCCGAACGCTAAGTTAAATAAATATTGACTTTGGTTTACAAAGTATGCTACAGAGAAGTCATTCTGTTTGAATTTAAACATTTCGCCACAAATAACAACCTACAAGTCAGAGAATAAGAAACTCTTATCATATAAACAACATGTTTTTGTTTTGCTTAGCATACTTGAGACTTCGGCGTGGAAAGATAGACGATAAGGGTGTAAGAAAATGCCATGCATGCATGTGTATTTATTCAGTCTCCTTCTACTTCATAAAATTTATATACACATAATGTATACTTAAAAAGGTGGTTGATTGACTCGAATAGAACTATAATTTACACATACAAGTATAAAATGACCAGCATATATATTTTGAATAAATGAAGACAGAAAAATTTGCTTGCCTCCAATATATATATATTTTTGTGGCTCTTTTCCGTAATTTAATATTGTAGTTTAGACTGAATTGGGATGTAAGGCTTTATTTTACTGCAGAGATAATGTATTTTTTTTTTATCTTGATCTTCTTTACACATAAGATTTAGAGTGTTACTCAAGCTTCATATACCAATTAATAGTACCGATGAATAACGTTGAGCTCTGGTTTTCATGTCTTAAAATTTAAACTAGTGTTTTTGCAAAATTAATCTGCATACACAACCTCAATGCTGTACAATTTTTTTTAATAATTCGAAAAAAAGATGTTCTGTTTCTAAAAATTGTACCTGTTTTAAATTACGGTGGAAGCATTCAATCTCTGTTCACTTTTGTCATTTATTATTAATGTATAGAGAAAGAAAAGTTTGCTTGTCTCCACCGGGATAATAACACGGGTCTCGAGCTAGCAGGACCAGTGCTATAGATAACTGAGCTCAGAGGTTCACGGCTTTTTATAATACAATATAATATAATATATATGTAGATATATAATCTATGGCACCGGGTTCGTATTCCGGTAGTGGCACACACATTACTCCGCGTTTCTGAAATATATATTTATTACAAATAAACACCGGTGCTTTTATAACTGAGTCACATATATAATCATAAACACACGACATTTTGACTTGTTGCTTATGTCATCTCTGTGCTGGCCTGAGGCAGGGTGTTGTGCTGGCACCACTTCTATTAAACAATTACCCTGTCCGAATTGCATTAGCGGTTTGCCCAACAGTGTCGTCTAAATGTTAGTAACAATCGCCTTTGGGCAAGTTTTTATTCCTGTACACCATAATGATTCTCTAAACAAGGGACATAGGAAGAAGTGCCTTATTAACTCCTTGTGTAAAATGTTCTCCGCATGTATTCGTGTTAAAGTTATTATTATTTATTTGTTTGGCTTCCTTTTTGGTGGTGTTGTTTGTTAAAGTATAGTACAATGTTAAACGTTATTCTTGAGTATAAACTGTTTTTCATGAAAATAGAGAACCATCCATATGTGTAGTTTGCAAAAAATATCAGTATAGTCAGATTTCTTTTTAAAATGGACATAAAATAAATCTTTGCGTTCTATTAAAATATCATTAAAATGAAGCAATTTTTTTTGTCTTTTTGAATTCGGTAGGTTGTGTATTTGAAAGCAGATACATTTTTCTTAATGAAAATATCAAATCTCTTTACTGTATGAAATGTGTCCGTTCTATTCGAGACATGCGAGGTTTGAAATCGGATCTAAACTAGTTAAAACGAGCCCAGTCCCTAATCGGTTATAAAATATTAACAAGACGTCTCCCGTCACAAAGCAAACAAACTCTGGGGAGCATGAGGGGTTGCCTCTGGGCGGAATAACTAAGCTCCACGTACCGTCATCCTCGTGCCTTGGCTGTTGAAGCTGACGAGGCAACGGTTGCAGTGGATCTATATACCGCGATGGATTTCGGGGTAAGCGAATCGAAAATCACGGCAAAGTTTAACAAGAGATTCTTACGCAAATATTAGGCAGAAGTCATAGCTCTATCTGAAAGGACTCCTCGGCTCGATTACACAAATCATGAACACGCAGAACAAATACCATGCAAATACAAACACACTTGGCAGCAGATTTTGAGCCACGTACGTTTGCCAGCCTGTCGTCTGTTTGATATAATTGACAAACTACTTCTAAAATTGTCAAGTGCACTACAAACGGCATCTACTAATGTGTTTGGTTTTTGTTTTACTCTAACACAATGTTATCGTTGTAATTCCTTTTTAAGTGCAGAGTCCACAGTGCCGGCTATAATACCAACAAACCCCTTCTTATTTCCCATCGGTTTATTGAGAAAATAGCATAATTAAAAGCCTTTGTTAAGGGCCAGTTCTCTATGCAAATATTTTTAAACAAGACAACTTCATTAAGAAATATCATTAATCGAAATACTTCTAAAGTTTATTTTATGCGATAAAAGATATGCAGTGGAAACGTCACTTGGTTTAACGCATCTTTTAAACCACGCCTTCAATTGCGTCCTTGCATATCAATTGCAAAATGGTTATGTAATTAGCCAAAATTAATTTGTTCAAATCAAAATTATTTTTTTAATACACATTTTTAAAACATATAACCAAATGATATATTTGTGACAACTCTTTCATGACGCTATTTCACACGTCCTGTGTGTATTTTGTTTGAATTTTTACACTTTTATTTTAATTTTTTTATCACTTCTATTTTGCATCTTTTCCAAGTGAAAACCTGCAATCTTGAAATGCCTTAATACAATTTATAGCTTTATTAAAATGAAGCAAGACGCCATTAAAACACCTTGATACGAAATCAAACCAAACACATTCTCGTCACGTGCCATTATATAATGCCGTGCTATTACAAAAGGCCACACGGGCCAATATATTTATTTATTAGACCACCTGTTTCAAGACAATACGTAAAATTGTTAAATCTTATTTGGCATTGTAAAATATGTGAATATTTATTAACACGAATCTGTGAAAAACGATCACACCACTGATTTAGACGCGTTCAATTTGTATACATATTTCTATCACATTTTTGTTTGTCTGGAAAAAATTATATTTATTTATGAGACATTTTCTTCTAGATTAAAGTTGAAATGATATGGTTGGCTTATATTTCTAGATTTAAAAGCAACATCAGACAAACGTGATGTTATATAGAACTTTCCAAGCTGTATGCTCCCACAGCCTGACATTTAGCTTTGATTGTGTATTCATCTTTACTACATCCCTCGAGAGGCAACATAGACGGAGGCGTGGTCATTATGCAATGGTATTAAGGCATGTCAGTTTATGACAGCATATCGCAAATGATTGCCATGTAAAGCTATTATAGCTAATCAAGTAATATAACAAGTTTCGAGCTCACAAATTCCCTTTATATAAGGAAATTATGTAATCCGAAATCGGAGTAGAGATTATGAGAGATGAAGAATTATATGTATGTTAACATATATCATATAAATGTGCTTCCGGTCACCGGTTTTGTGTAGATTTCAGTTAAAAATGAAACTATGGAAGACAAAGGTGTATATAGGCCTATAATTGCCTGCCTCTCCCCTCTTTCACATGCAGGTGTATATAGTCCTATTTATGCTTGTCCCCCTCC
>JAQQZZ010000694.1:0-12044 GCA_030265115.1 Mopalia vespertina
ATGTTCGTTGTGAAAGGTCACACACAAAATAACCATTGCTATTCATTTGTAGTCTATTTTAGTTGTAATGGTTTCATTATGGAATAACGATTGGCTAACCCCCCAGGATGCAGTCATTCACATAGATACTCCTATTCTACTAAATAATAATTTACTGCCATTGTAAAATGAGTCGGGTAAACCCTCATTATGTGATTCAATACATTGGTATCGATTGGGAAATGAAATTCAGCGACCATCAACTCATCGATAAAGTATTAAACAACCAATCAGATTAATAAAGTGATCAATTGCAAAAGTATGGCTTCCAGCACAAACTTAATCCAATGTGCTTGTACAATGAGGCTTCATCCCATACATGTATTATCTCTTTGATATGTACAATTTTTCAATAAATAGCCACAAATTATAGCATCGCACAACACACTGATAAACCATTATTGTGAAATGATTTTTCTCTCTGGCTAAGTCTAGTTTGTTTGAAGAGTAGCAATGCTCTCTTCACTTAGCACTGGAGGAAAATTAACTTTCCAACATTAAGGAAACGCTCCACATCTTATTTGTGCTAGTGAAATTTACACAGTAGGAATGCTACAAAACCGTTCCGCACCTTAAGGACAACAATGTACATGTTCCTTTGGCATATAAACTATTTCAGTCCAGTAGACAATTGGGTTTGCAGCCTTGACCAGCCGACAAACTGAATTAGGCTAGACAAAAGGTGACAGAATAACCTCATTTGGCCATTACTTGGAAATTATGTAAAGATAAATTGAACTGTAGTTCACCTTAATTTGTCATTTTGTTGAACCTTGTATTTGCCCATGGAAGTATGTGAATTAAATTCCTCTTGTTAATTCACCTTTGTTTGTGTTCGTGGAGTAGCAATCGATTGGGAAATCAACGGCGGTTAGTACGGCATTCAGGGTGTTTTATCTTACCAGTTGCGTTCAATCAAACTGCTCGGTTTGGCTTTGGTTACAACAGTACTTTCCGGAAATGAAGACTATCCCCTCATACATAATACAATTGAATGGAAAATAAGAACTCTCCAGTTCATTCCTTCAAGCCAGGTATACATCAGGGTATCTAAAAGGTCATTAATCTTCTGATGAAGGTCATCTAAATTATACAAGCAGACTGTCTGGTCTAGATAAAAGATTCAATCTCTTTTTAACAACTCCCAAAATACATCAACGCTCAAGTTGTTGGGTTAAAACAAAATAAAGGGTGGCCAGCGTATAGTTGTACCGGGTCTATGTTTATATTAACTTCATCCGTGCACCTATTGTTCAGCTATTGCGTATTTAGCGAACAACCATTCTAACTAATATTAATACAATTCCATTTTTTCCGCTGATCATCTATGTTATTGTTAATATAATGATACAGTAAGATGTATATGCATTACCCAAAAGCTTCCCCAGTTCTATCATTAGGTGAAGACTTAAAATTGGTATATATCCGAATGCGTGCAACAACACACGAGTTTCCTCATTATTTCGACGTATCCACTTGTCGAACCAAAGCATATGATCCAGAAGCACAGCTACATATTCCCTGAACAAAGTGTGTTTGTTTGTTTGATTGGGGTTTAACGCCGTACTTAAAGTTATTTTACTCACATGACGGCGTGCCAGCCCCACGCCACTGACAACAAACAAAAACACGACAAGGACAAATACAGGATACTCACAGGACAATACAAAGACATCACAAACATCTGTTCCTCTTTAGCTCAGAAAGCACCAGGGCAACAGGAAGCTCCCTCCAACCACCCGCCCTTGGCCCTGGACAACGTCAAATAAATTTAACTACTTTTCACACTTAGCAACATTGGGTAGATTAATATGAAAGTTGATCTGTCGCTATGAATAACAAGACGCCTCATTAATTGCAGGGCAAGGAACTTCACAGAGTAAGTATATTTTGCAAGGGCAGAAAATTACCAGCATGCCATAGAAAGAATAACATTTCAATGAAAATGAGCTTAAACAACCCAATCCCAACGACAATTTGATTGGCAGCTAACGGGAATTATTGTTCTTCGACTGGGTAAAACAGGATAACAGTTTAACTTACACTGGACTCCATATTTAGCCGTTTATATATTGTAATATGTTCCGAAACTCAAATACTAAAGTCTACCTTGTTACCATGAGTTGATAAGCATTAAGTTGTTTACAGTCTAGATACCTTAGTGAGAAAATCATAATCCGTCTCATTGCTTTGTCTACATTCATTTGTTAAATATTTTACAAACAATGAAGGACTATCGGCTATATTACAGTAAATGTATATGGACTGGTCACTCACCTGCAAACATGTTATATGGACCGAATCCAAACGTTCATATATATTTTGTAGGTGTCTGGCCAGTCCATAAACTGCCATTTGGCCCAAAGTCCCCTACATTATTTGTTATATTTTACCTAATTTGCAAAATTCTCTTTACCAATGAAGCAAAATAATCCGTTATAGAGCAAACGGTATTCAATTGTTTACAGTAGATAGTACTACTCAAAATGTTCCCCCGCATATACTATACATTGATTCTACTACTGTAAAGTACTTAAATATCACAAAAAAGCCACGTTACACATCTCAGTATAATATTTATTTTAAACTAGCAGCATACAAACTTATTCCGTTAATACATAGGTTTTTTGTATAGGTATTTAGGAGAAAAAACGTAAAAGCTACGCTGCAGATCCAGATTGCCAGTTTGTGTTTATGTATGTATACATACACACACAGTGATGACGTTAGTTAATGTGATATTTGGATGTGTCCTAGTACTTTATTTAGCTTTGTAAAAGGTGAAAAAAGGGTGACCATCGTGATCAAGAACATTAGCTGAAAAACCCCTCCATCAAATTTTCGCCTAACTCGAATCTCATCGGATAATCTGTTAAGAGCAGTCCAACAACGCGTTGATGTTTATTGAAGAGCTATTAAATCAAATACAAGTTTCACGGTCTGTATCAAGTGAAAGTGGTATATTGCTTAAATAACATACACTGATTTAGTCTGCGTGTTTATCCCAATCTATCCACGGCGATAAGTTTGATAAAATCAATCTATGTTATATCGAATTACGCCCACTGTCCACAGTGAATGACAACACACTTTTGTCCAATTAAGACCTAACAACAGTAAAACTACGCGCTCGAGACTGAAGTTTTGTTAATACTAACTCGATATAGCGCTTTATACAGCTATTATGTCTACGTAAATTGTATATTTTGGCAAATACCGAAATAAAAAATGGTTTAACATAATCATTACTGGAGGACAGCACGCATATGAACAATGACTGGTCTTCGGTTAATGTGTGTATGACACCACACATAATTCACCCAGATCTTTTCTTTTCCAATTCAATGGAGTATTAATTTGGACAATCACGCAAAAAATCCAAATAAAAGCGTATTAAACGATAAAATAGTAATGGATAGAATTGTGTTATTTAAATGTTTTGCCGTTAGCGCCTATTTCAATAAGCGTCCAATCATTTTCGGTAATTCCTTTTCGGTGCAGATAAAGTTTAAAAGTGGAGAATGACTGAAACTTTCTCAGCAGTTATATTTCAAATTTCTAACCTCGTCTGTCTTCCAAGACAAAATGATGGTCAAAATGATGGAAAATCTCGCTAAATAACGTGGTCAATTTGGAAACTGACAACGCAGCTGTAAGAGTTAATTTCTAGCAGCTCAAAATCTTGCTGTTCGGCAGATTTTCGCATCCTATGAGCCCCAGGGGCTTTGGGGGACCCCGCTAATAAATATGCCATACTATAATATGTATTCCATGTTTGTACATTGTCATCAATTAGATACTTTTGCATAATAAAGAAGGTTTAAAATTCCTACGCAGTATTGTTTTATCAGAATGTTTTTGATGTTACACTAACACTTTCAGGCTACAAAATATTCGCTTCAATTATGTACACAATTATTTTATTTTCTGTTTTAATTGCATCAATAAAGGTCGATCCAGTGAAATTGCCAAATTTAATTGACATTGACTATCGGATATTTCCAGGTTTAGGCGACTCTCGCATTCAGGTGGTTAATGAATCGTTAATTCAGCTGCAAATTAATCGTCCCTCGCAATGCAGGAACTATTAGCAGTGCTCGGTATTATGTCGGTTCAGTGAGTATTGAGTATTTCTAAACAGTATATTTTAGATGCATTCGGTTACAAACTAAATATTTGTTTTTGGGTGTTCTTCGATTTGCAATATTTCTGAAGAAATTTCAAGTACTGTCCCATTGGCTTGAAAATTCTAGACCTGAACTGACACTATCCTGTGTTTTTAGTGAATGACGGATTTCTTTTGTATTGTCAAACAGTAGACCGGAAAGGCCATTTCAAGCGATCTATGGGTACTAAGAACAAAACGAAATATTGTTTGTTTGTTTAATTGGGGTTTAACATCTTATTCAAGGGTATTTCACTTATACGACGACGGATTGTCCATTTCTCACTGCTCTTTGCCTCATTACGGTGAAAAACTGGGAGGAAACCTCGTATAAACCACTCCGCGATTGCTGAAGCCACATCGTGTGACTCACTCATATACCTGATGGTCGATGGTCGAAGTAGCATTAGTGAGCGCACACGCTACCACTAAGCCACGGCCGCGGGCCCAAAACGAAAGAGGCAACGTGCAAATGTGTCATCGGACGCCCTTATTGCTAACATATTATCCTTAATACTGATAACAGGAATGTATCCCGGGATCCCATTAACCGTAGTAGTGTGGAGTTCATGATATTTCCTGGATACAAATAATTTCGGTAGTAATGTCACGTTAATTATATTTCCTGGATACAAATATTTACGGTACTGCTGTGGCGTTCATGATATTTCGATATTTCCTGGATACAAATACTGTACGTACGGCTGTGGCGTTCATGAATATTCACAGAATACAAATATTTACGGTAGTTATGTGGAATTCATGATATTTCCTTGATGCAAATATTTACCGTAGTAATGTGGCGTTCATGACATTTCTCGAATACACATATTTACGGTAGTAATGTGTAGTTCATGATATTTCCAGGATGCCATTAGTTACGGTAGTAATGTAGCGTTTGTTATATTTCCTGAGTACAAATATTTACGATAGTAATGTTTATGATTTTTCTTGAATACAAATATTTAAGGTACTGCAGTGGCGTTCATTATATTTCCTGAATACATATATGTACGGAAATGCTGTGGCGTTGAATATTTTCTGACAGAAATGGCAAATTAATGAAACTCTGGGCAATGCAAAGTTACTATATACTTGGATGACCGAGAGAAGACGCTAAACTAACGCTGTGTCAAGCCATCGGTATTATATATAAAAACAAAGTGAATTTCACACCTCTGCCACTGTAGATGTCGGACATGTTTTTTTCTGTTTGCGTGATGTAAATTTACCAGCAACTTATCCTCCTCACGTCTTCGTGAACAGTGCAGACTTAACACTCTATATGTATCCACTTTTGATAGCCCTATGGATGATCGAGTAAGATAACTAACACAAAACTCCATTCTTAGATTGGAGCACAAGTCTCTATGCAATTTGCGAAGTTTTATCTCCCAAATTGTTTTAGACAAAATATGTTCCCGGTTTAACCTGAGACAATAATGGGGCTATGTATTTTTGGGGTGTTTGGAAATCATGTTTTAATTTTACGTGAATATGTGCTCTGTGTCAGAGAAATGAAATAAAACAGCCCTATGGATGATCGAGTAAGATAACTAACACAAAACATAAATGAGTTATTATTGCAAATATCTCCATACTTAGATTGGATTTGGCATGCGTTCTATGTCAAATTAACGCTTTTGGCTTGCGATAAACGCTTCATCACAAAATATGCTCTTATTGAAACTTTTGTTTTGCGATTAACGCTTCATCATGAAATCTGTTCTAATAAAGTGGCAATGTTTGCAGATTGGCAATGAAATCAGCGTTGATATGATTACCGTAAGGCAGTGGCTGGGTGAGATATTCGGATATGTGATTAGTTCATGTAAACACTATATTTCCAACTCAACTATTTCGCTACATTAGCGGATTAGACAAACAAAGCCTAACCTAATCCAAAAAACAGTCGAGACATGACTGTTCTTCCTTACTAATGAACATCAGCTATGTTCAAAGTGCTCTACGCTGGCATGAGTACATCTAGGCTGAGATTGTCTCTCAGCAAATATTAATTCTTAGCACAAGTCTGTACGCAATTTGCGGAGTTTTATCTCCCAAATTGTTGCAGACAAAGTATGTTCCCGGTTTAACCTGAGACAATAATTGGGCTAAGTATTTTGGGGGTGATTGGAAATCATGTTTTAATTTTACGTGAATATGTGCTCTGTTTCAGAGAAATGAAATGAATCATATCTCTGTTGGCAACAGTGCACTACATACGCCCATATATAGTTACCATGGTGATTCCCATCTATTGAGACACACCGAATGGATTTAGCGACAATTTCGACAGCGTGTTGTTCGCTGTATAGACCTACTAATTAATGGAGCTTTGTTCTGGTAAAAAAAACCTGGTGTGACAATAAGTTTTAAAAATAATTTAAACTATTTTCAATGTAGTCTGTGAGAACATAGTTGCCCTCACGTGGCCATATTAGGACCAAGACTTACTTAGTGGAAGCCTTTGATCCAAATGAGGCGATGTTCAATTGGAATGTGTGCTAGGAAATGTTCCAAATCGTTAATCGTCAATCGCTTTGAGATAAACATAACACAAATATTCGTTTGTGGTTGATTTCAGTGTTGTCGACACCGGATGTACAGAGAGTGAACTCATAACATATCAAAAACACTGTGAATATTTAACACAGCTAGGAATCCTTTTATGTATACTTTAATGTGTGGGGAAGGGGAGGGGAGGAGCGATGGGTATTTTTTGTTTGTTTATTATATTTTGTCCGCCTTTCACAGACGTTTGCAAAAAAATCATAGTTGTCGGTCCTGATGGCAATGATTGAGAACCATTGTTCTTTCGATATATTTGCTCATTTCAGTTGACGTGTGGGAGAATTATGTTGATTATTTTGTGTTAAATATATAGTACCTTTTTCAATTGCATTGGTATGTTAAAATTCGTTGTTTCGTTTTGTTTGTTTTAACGGATAGTGTGTTTATGTAACTTTGCATCGCACTGCACACTCCATAATACGTAAGGAAATTTGTTTTTATAACATAAGGCGTTATAATGTGATTATACTCGCGTCCGTCAGAATCTAATACATCATCAATAAACTGTACATTTGTTGATACCATTTATCATACATAATTGGATTCTTTTCAGTTAATATTTGTTTATTTTTCAAAATAATCGTAGTGTATATATCACGTATTGACTGATAAACACAGTTCTTATTTATTGTTGTCCACGCTAACGGTACATCGGACCAAAATTGATTGGGGCAGCTTTGAGCTGTAAGTCATACATGGTTATCTCCCTTATTAATGAGGTTATACAGTATCACAATGACTTTCAAATAATGTTTTGTATTGAGAGTCTCCTAATCCAAGCGCTTTGATGACACTAAATATGTGGGAGGTTCAGACCAACACCCTGTTATGGTTGCACAATAACGCTCCTCTTAATTTTAGCTGGTTTTATCCCCTAAATAAAAGAAGCAACAATGTATGTTCTAATATTTTAATGAAATTTTCACATGGAGATGAAAGACAGATAAATATCTATATTGGGTTTACTTAAGCTTAATGTTATTAAAACTACGATACGTACCTAAGGTGTTAGCAGACGTTTAGACCATTGTTTTAAGTCATTTTCTTTAACCTTTATATCTATTATAAGATTTAAATTGACCGAAAACATGATACCTAGATATTTAAAATCTAATTGATCCCAATCAAGTTTGTATCGGTGATTAAACCTTTCACCTCCAAACTTTTTACAGCCAATCCAGCCACATTTTGTTTTATTTTATTAACATTCAGTCCTGATAGATTGTGAGAAATTTTCAAACTCTAAAGGATTCTTTTAGCGAGTCTTCGGAGCCATTTAAGAGGAGCGTTGTGTCGTCAGCCATTTGTGTTATGTTAAACTCATTTTTACCAACTTTGAAGCATTTAATTAATTTACTCTGTTTAATTAGTATCGCTAGAATCTCAACAGATAAAAGAAACAAATATGATGATACTGGGTCTCCTTGTCTACAACCCCTGGTTACACCAAAGAAGCTAGATAAAAAATCCGTTTTGGGTAACACAAGCCTTAATGTCTTGGCAAAATAATGATATGTATTTTTAAAGGAAAATCCAAAAACTACAATTATCAGGTTCCAAAGGTGAAATTAAGTTCAAATTGTAAACTGTTGTAAACACTTGAAAATGTTGATGCATTGTAATAGGTATCTTATTACATAATTTTGTGGGTTTTTAAATGTACGATATGGAAGTTCAAACAAACCTTCCAGCATGTATTTTCCTTAGGATCTGTCCCACGGAAACCCATAGCGAGTTTGTATGCTTTTGCATAACATAACACAGCACAGTAGTTGGTGATCGGAGCCTGTTCTTATTAACCATGCACGTAGCACGTGAAGCTTGTGTATGTTTGGGTTCAATGGTAGTTTTTAGGTTTGTATGTGGCACACGGCCACATTTAGTACTTCGCTCCTTTGCAAATCTCAGTGCTTATATGAGGATTGGTGTGCCTATCTCTACAGGGCGTATAAAATGATCCTCGTTCTTCACTGGATACAAGCTACAAGTGATCACATATGGCGATAAGAGCAGCAGTATGAACGAGATTTACCAGCGGTGCATTAAGGTCTTGCTAGATCCCTTGGTTGATTTTCAGAACACCTGTCATAATTTGTCTATTATGCAGAAGAGTATAAATCTGAACGATATACATGTATATGTATATATTTTTGGAAAGATTGAATACTCACGATTACATATTTGTGAATGTGGTGAAAATCCAATTATTATTTCTAAAAATATTGCAAAATGAGTATATGTCAAAAGACAAATATAGACTGCATTTCTCAAGGTTTATTTATGTAAGTGCAATAACCATAAGACTCAATAGATTAGTTGACCTAGTAGAATAGCCCTTGAACTAGTAAACGATGCCTCATTTATAAAAAAAATTGATTAGATCGATCTCAGTGGATTTTTATGTCTATCCTACCCTGGAAAGTGTTATTAAACTGTAAATACAACTTTCAGAAAACATTACAAAAAATCAACAGGGAACTTCTAAAAATTGAGGCATCATTTACTAGATGACATTGTGTTCTTAACAATGGTAAAAAATTGAAGTTTCTAACATGCAAAGATTTCTAGAAATACGCCATGGCAAATGAAGGGTCTTGATTGATTGATTGATTGATTGATTGACTGGTGTTTTACGCCACATTCAGCAGTAGTTTAGCTACTGCTGAAAATATTGTCATTTTTTCTTATATCCATTTTTATATTTAAGACAAAATTCCAATCTGAACCACCCTAGGCAGTAAACATCAAAAAGATTGATCGATTAGTGTTTTACGCCACATTTAGCGGTAATTCAGCTACTCTGTTGCGTGAACATGTTTATATTTGATTATTTTCCATTCATATCTCAAGACAACTCCGACCAGCAGCACCATTTGCCGCGAACCCCAAAAAGAGAAACGAACCGAACAGGACATAGATAAGTGTTAAAACCTTCAAATAGGTCAATATATTATATAGTTCAAATTGGGATCTAAAAGTTGTAAGTATTGTGTTTAAAATTCTGTCATTTTTACTAATTTACAATGATTTATAAACATTCAATTTATGATTGATTTATTGATTAATTCGTTGATTGATTCAGCGGTATTTCAACTACGCTGTGGCGTGAACATGTTTATAATTGATTTTGTTTTTTTCCATACTTAAAGATAACTATAATCAGTAGCACCCTTCGCCAATCGCAAAGCGAAAATTAAAAAAGAAAATAGCACACACACACAAATTTACAAATAGCATTTACAATGCACTGTTTCCTCAGCAGAGGATTTATTAAATACAGGACAGTTATTTACGCGATGTGTTTCTTTTCAAATATACACTCTATATTTTGCCAGTATGTGTAATATATCATAAATACCCTTTCTCCGATTCAAATTGTAATGTCACCTTTGACCATCTTGATGAGTAAGCCTATACGTAATCCAAATCAGAATCATATTCAGTGCTATTGCTTTATATATTACATTATTGTCATGACCAGTTTGTTGATATGGGCATATTAACTATTTGCAGTTGACACCTGAAGGGTCGCGATACTTGATTTAACATTTGGTCGTGATGCTGTGAGGTGACACTTTTGAGATACTTATGATGTCATAGTTGGAGACACTTGTGTTTTCCAATACACAAATTAAACAATACTTTATCTTTCATTAAAAAACACGACATTTTGACCATTAAATAGAATATAACCGCTTTACCGAAACATATACTAGAAGAAAAATAAAGGTGTAAGAACAATGGCTGAAATTGGATCTTCTAAAATGTGTGAACGATTGTAAATTTTTAGAAAAAAAAAACAAACCCTGGCGGCTCGCTTGATCGCCGTGCATCTGACAGCTTTCCCCCGGGGTAGAAGTAAAGCCCTACGTCCGTTCAATAGCCAAGACCTAATGGTCGCTGGGTTGAAGATCAAGAGAGGCTTGTGTCAGCGAGGTGGGAGATAGGGAGGGGCTGTCCGACCGCGATCTAAATCCAGGGAGAGTCAGGAGGGGTACTTGCAGTCGGGTGGTGGGCGTTGGCCCTGTCTAGTAAGTATATAGTCAAGGTAGGACTCGTGCACTACACTTAAGTTTTACATAAGGTTTAAATCTGCAATCCATATATTGTAACATTGACCTAGGGTGGCCAGGTCGATTTTTTAAAACTTCTTACATGCAACGAAACACAATACCAACCAAATCCAGGTAGCCGTATGATACTGTATTGAAACCGCTAAAAGTCACTTCAGACCAGTAAACTTGTTTCACCCAAGAAAAATGTGCTGCAAAATAGAATAAGAAATATGCCTTTTGAAAACTATTTTTAAATAGAATGCAAATGTGTTAGGTTGAAATCTGAATTAAACGTATATACACCAGAGTTTTTGCATTGTCATAGTTCAGAAAAATGGTCCAAGCAATACTAGAAATCAAAATTTGGCTTATTGAAGACAACGTTTTATTAAAAACTTGCTAGAGAGTTGCTAATAAAGTCATCAAAATGTATGAGTGGCTAGCAAGTGGGTTGAATATTCATCTAGCTAAAGACAAGTGATGCTACAGGGGGTTAAACAGCACATCAACTGGATATATCTGTAATTCCGAACATAAAGGCACATTAGAAATATGATAATATTTTGCATGGGCTTGGTGTTTGAAAATGGCATCAAGACAGTCTAGTGTTCTTAGGAATGGTCTAATATGGTCTAATTGTTTCGATTGTTCTTTTTTGTATTTGTTTATTAGAATATTCTTTTTTGTTTCCTGCATTTTGTGACAAATATATCAAATTTCCCTATACAAGTCATTAAATTTTAATTTGAAAATTTTGATTCCATGGCATGCTTATTAGTGACATAGTTATCAGATAAGGTCCCTCAGATTTGATCGAATTGGCTTACTTTTTTAATTATTCATCTGTTAATTCAGAAAGGGCAATTTTAATAATTAACTAGAGGAAAATTGGTATAAAAAGAGAACTAGGCAAAATTTTAAATCTTAGTTACCGTTGATTTAATGTTCTAATAAACGAATATATTTTTAAAAAATGAACAACTGTGACCCTTGGAGGGCTAGTCCATCATTAAAGAAACTCAAAATCAACTGTAGTTTTTGTAGGATGACCTGATGGAATGGACCAGTGATGTAGGAATGACAGAGAGCTACTGCTCAAACGATAGCTATCAACTTAGCATCAGCCACACCCGCTTTGTTTGTTTGTTTGTTTGATTGGGGTTTAACGTCGTACTCAAGGGTATTTCACTTATATGACGACGGATTGTCCA
>JAQQZZ010000705.1:0-25926 GCA_030265115.1 Mopalia vespertina
TGGCAGTTTGTTCCAAGTCTCTGGCAGTTTGTTTAAGTCTCTGGCAGTTCTGTTCCGTCCCGGGCAGTTCTGTTCAGACCCTGGTAGTCTCTTCAAGTCCCTGGCAGTTTGTTCCAAGTCTCTGGCAGTTTGTTTAAGTCTCTGGCAGTTCTGTTCCGTCCCGGGCAGTTCTGTTCAGTCCAAATATCCAACCAATAGTAATAAAGGCACTTTAAACTGTTTAGTTTATCTTTAATCAGTGTTGAGGAAATGAGGTAATCTTTTAATTGATTAAAAATCATACTTGTAGAAGTCCTATCGATTGTGAATTGCTTTCTTGATTTTAAATATGACATACATTTTGAAAGTTCTTTGAGAGTTTGGAATATGTTAAAATTTAAAAACTTTAGACAAATATCCTGTATAGAGATTTTTAAATAATAAGCTATATAATAAATACAAACAGCCAGCGAATGAAGAGAATTTGAAAAGAGTATACATCCACCTGAAACAGATATAAGTCAAGGCGAATGTGAGCCTCACGGTGAAGAACTTAATAAAAATTTCACTTGGTGAACAGTTTCTGTAACAATGAACCGCGACAACCACAATTGCACAATGTCTTGAAAATACTGAAACATGTTACCTCTGATGTTTGTTATCGCATGTTTAATGATGTACAAGAGTAGTGTAACTCCAAACAACGAAAACCTCATTTTGCTCTCAACCTGGCTTAATTTTGATATCCCCAGGGGCCGGTTACTCGAAGCGCTATTAAATTTAATCCGCTATTAGATGACATCCCGCCACGTTGAAGGTCTGTCTCTAGTCCGGTATTAGCAATTTAATCTGATGTTAGCGACTAATCGTCTTTCGAGCAACTGGGCCCAGAAGACTAACTTTTTAGAGGAAAGCAAGGATAGCGATGCGGTGATGGGGGATTCAGTTGTTTATATTTAACGTAGTACACTTTAATACAGACATTTGATATATAATCCATATAAAACATGTCAGTTCGCTATATCTATTTAAAAAACGAGTTTTTTTTTAAAAAACGTATGCAGATTGGTTTGAAATTAACATTGTAAGTTTTGAACAGGTATTCGCAAACTCTCCATTTTTTTTTTAAAATATGCTTTTAGAAAAGTATATTGGTACACCAGACGGTAACACACAAATAATGGTAGATGGAGAAGAAGAGAGAGAAGTATGGGGGAAGAAGATCGACTTTCTCCTGTCTGTGGTTGGTTTCGCCGTGGATTTAGCAAATGTTTGGAGATTCCCGTACTTATGTTATAAAAATGGTGGAGGTAAGTGTTTTTGATATAAGTTATTTTTCTCTAGCATATTTTATTTTCAGACCGATTTAATTCTGAAGAACTTATTTGGTTTGTTTGTTTGAGTTGGATTTACGCCATACAAAGGGTTATTCCACGGGAGAGGGTTTCAGTCAATAGTTGAGGACAACCACCCTCAACGTCACTTGGCAGTAAACATTTGCAAGATGTGAAACCGGCTCAAAGTACTGTCTGAGACTTTAAGGCTCGACAATAAATCGGTCTAGGTAAGAACCGTAACGTTTTCCCACTCACGAAAACTCTGTACCAGGTATCTACTTTATTTTAACAAAAACCTCGTTATTTGTGCAAACTGCAATGTATGCGTTTTGACTGACAGGTGGCTACATTTTGATTGGTTAGCATGCAAATCTCTTATCCATTTCGCTTTACCGGCCAAAACTCGCCCAATCAAGTCTATCCCTAATTTAATGGATGGATAGCCGTTGCTATGGAGACGAGTCACTATGACCACAGCTCCACCTACCGGATGTTTTTGTGCCAATATTTTCCCTGCTTTTCCGACAAGATCAATCTTTGGTTATCGATTAGCATAGCTGAACAGAAATATGCTTTAAAGTATCAATTGAACACTCATTGATTTCATTTAATGATCACAACATTCTGTGTGTAAACCCGTTCAAGTGGCGACCATTAGCTATTCACTGCAGATCTTACATAGCAGTTTTCTAATAACGTACCACTTCCGGTTGGTTTTGGTCTCGCTCGTGCGCCTTTTATTTAGTGAGGTCACCGGAGTTCGATGGTTTATTGATAGCATATCAACCAGAGCTATTGGTATTCATCGGTGTATTAACTCTAAAAGTGTACCATGTTAAATTACTCCACGTAGTATTTGTTCCTCGAACCTTTCAATGGAAACCAAGCGTTAATTAACAACCCCAGCGAAAACTGACCATCGGGTTGTATGCCTACAAATGACTGGACTTCGGCATGCATTGGACAGTTATGGCAATAAGTTCTAGCATTCTTAAGAATCAATGTAGGCCTACACAATCACAACTTCTTAGACACAAGTTAAAAAAAAATATGATGGTTTTGTGTAGAAAATTTCGAATCAAGAATCGACTGAAACGGAAAAAGATTAATTGAAAGCATCATTGTTTTATTAATCCAAAGATCAAGGCTCATCGATATAAGAGTGGAAAGCACGAGGATTCCCATCAATTATTCCCCTCAACATCTGACTTCATTATTATACTCGGTGAAATATTTCCCTACCATGTATCACTTTTAAAAATCATCTGAAAAATTGCAAAGTATGCATGACGTCAGTTTGTTTCAGAGACGATTTCACGTTTCTGTGCAGGTTTTCCTGGTGGTATGGACTGTTTTAACTATGCAAATTGTTTTATTTTAATAAATTCCACACTGTCCTACTGAAAAGGTCCCACTCTTATCATATTATCATATATTAATACCCGATTCATTATGACACAATTAATACAATATCCGATACCCTTGGAGTTGTGTTTGGTCGTTTGGTGTATTCAGGTCACACGTCGCAGGATGTACAGGTCAAATAGAGCAGCCGACAGAAAGTCAGCGCGCAAGTTCATTAGAAATATGGCCAAACCCGATCCGGGGATAGGGTGGGTTTTTTAACCGCAATGTTTTTTATGCACTTTATACTTTGTTATCTAGGTGCCTTCTTGATCCCCTACGTGATGATGCTAGTGACCGCGGGGATTCCCCTTTTTTACATGGAGTTGGCACTGGGCCAATATAACAGAACTGGTGCCATCACGTGCTGGGCGAGAATATGTCCACTCTTTAAAGGTAAGGCTGGTTACCAACGACTCTTGTAGCCAACCAATATTATTTTGAGTTTTCGTCAATAAATCATGAGCTATTTGAATTTGTTAAATCACAAAATGGAAAGATAGGCTACATGTTACAACGCACTGGAGGAAAATAATATTTGTAACGGTGCAACTCTTCCAATTTACTATTGTGTCAGGGTGGATATTGCTGGAGCATACCGCCGACATATAAGTGAAATAATATTGAGCGGCGGTAAAATTTGGTAAAATTATTAACCATCAAATTGTTGCATAAGTTTGGTAGGATATTATAAAATGAAAAAAAGCAATGCGTCTGTAATGTATATTTTTCCATTCTAAAAAAACAACCTGATGGCGAGAATTGCTTTCCCTTCTAGCTGTCTCTTGCTCTCTTGTAGGTATTGGCTGGGCAGTAGTACTCATCGCTTTTTACACAGATTTCTTCTATAACGTCATAATCGCCTGGTGCCTCCATTTTTTCTTCGCTTCATTCACCCTCACGTTACCATGGACAACCTGTAACAACACGTGGAACACCGAAGACTGTTACGAGGGTTATGCTAATACCAATCAAAGCATTATCACAAACTTCACCAGTAATTCCTCAGAAATAATCCGGCGGACTTCCCCAGCGCAAGAATACTTTGGGTAGGAACTTGTTCGGCTGAGAACAAAAGCTCAAATCTTACTGGTTATGTGCTGCTATTTTGCTTCTTCAAGGACTGGTGCCCACTAAATAAGTGCAGTATTTTTTTAATTTTTTTTTTAGCGCAATGTTGTCTTTAAGAAGATTAATCTTTTAGCAGCGCAAAACATTTTACATTTGATGGCTGTGCCAATGTGGCAGATACTGCACCGTTATATAATACTACCTGAAGACCCTTTATAAGGTAGCCATATATGCAGGTACAACAGAACAATAGATTATGACGTAATCCAGTAAAAATCCAATGACATTAAAGATTTTAATCATGTAAATTTACCGAACACAGTGTGAATATATCTTACACCATAAGACCAATTAAGTTTATGCGAATCCTCCTAGTTACCAGATGTATTATCATTGGTTAATGTATCCAATGTAGTAAGTCCGTTTACACAAACTGTATTGATCAACGTTAAACTATTGTGGTATGACCTCCAGTCCTAATCGTTATTCTTGATGACGGTAGAATTTAAATCCTGGGGCCGCTGTTGTAAGTCCATAGTAGGCCTGTACTCATTGATTCCGTGCTCGAAACCCGAAGTTATATAAAAAGAATGAAAACACTTTCTGTGTTGAGGAGGATTCCTGAGCATGGCTCCGTATGAAGCCTAAAACCGTAGCATACGCCGCGATATTGCAGTTGTTTACAGAATTTATAGTTGCAAAGGTCTTTTTACATACTATTTTCTAACATTTTATCAGTGACAAACAAAACTTCCTCGAAACCAGAAGAGCACCACGTTAGAATGCTTAAGAGCTGGAACGTGCAGTGAGTCTGTGATCAGATTATTACGTTTTAAAAAAGTTTAGCAGTTTTGATGTTAAATATCATACTAAGATTTTAACATACATTGAAGATCTTCCTGAACCCCGGGGAAGATAAACTACATTGAATATCTTCCTGAATTCCGGGAAAGATTTTTTAGGGAAACCCTTTTTCTAAACTCCATATGACGTAAAATATAGACCGGAATAATATGTATATGTATATTATTTTTGAAACGGTTAGAGCGCTGGTCCTGCTAGCCAGAGCTCCGAAATCTAAGCCTGGTGGACGCAAGCTAAATGGTCTATCTCTATACATTCAACATCTATATTTTTCGAAAGCTTTGATTTTAACTTATTGCAAACGGACTTGACATCAACAGAATAATTCAAGGTACATTTGATTTATCATCAGGGGATAAAGCCTATTTCAACACCTGTACTGGGTATTGTGAGACATTCGGGTATCATACAGCTGACTTCTTTAACTAATGTAACTACATATTAGGCATCTATAGGGTTAGGCTCAAGATAAGGGTTCATGTGATATTTAAGTTATCCCCGAACCAGAAGTTTCGCGTCTCATGCGTTATCTCTTTCAACCATTCACTTGAGCAATATTTATGGTATTCAAACTTTACTGTGTTATATCATCTATGTTACCAGGTTAACCTCCATGCCAATGTTGTCTGATATTCGACACATATTTGAAATTTGCATTCGCCCCTCAATCGATACGCATACAAATGAATAAAACCTGTTTATGTCTGCTAGGAATAAAGTAATAAACTGTTCAGAACATTTAACACAAGTGCTCTTCTAGTAGGCCTATTAGTATATTCCGTTCGGAGTTTGTCCTTTTTCCTTCCCTTCGGATGTTGTAATACACAGAGATTTTTCATGCCTCATAGTAAATTCTATAGGAATATAGACAATTTTGTCTCCAACCAATTTGTCTGCGCTCAGCAAACCTAGTACTAATACATTTAGATTCATTTGCATGTCAATATTATTGTAAGAATGGATGATATTGTATAGAGATTTATCATTTGCATTTTCGCTTTAATTAGCAGTATATTTGTTTTACAGGCGAGGTATGCTGGAATTACATGAGAGTAATGGTATATTTGGAGTTGGACATTTAAAGTGGCAGCTCGTGCTTTGCCTTCTAGGAGTATACTTGATCTGTTATTTCAGCCTATGGAAGGGCATATCTACCTCGGGAAAGGTACTATTTTTTTTTTTAATTTATAGTTTGATATTGCAAAACACAAAAAGAAAGTGATATTTTATATATCAGAAGTCAAAATACACAAAATCTACGATCTAGGTATTTGAGTCTTCTCAAGCTAGTACGACTTTCAAATCGAAAATTGCTTCAAGTTTCCAAGTGTTACAATGATCATGCTGAAATTAGATTAATATGTTGTGACCAGAAAACGAAGAAGATGTTATCAAGATGAAATTCTTACTTGTTTCATAATTTTCTATTGGCAAATGTCATGCAAAGATCGCAATGCTGTTCTTGTTAGCAATACACATCATTGTCCAAAAACTAAATAAATCAAATAAAAAATGAAAATAATAATAATAAAAAATATTTCAATTAAATTTTCCAATCGGTTTGAATATGAGCAGGAGTGAATAATTATTGACATTATCTGATAAAGTTAGTTTCTTAGATAATCTTAGTATAGGGTAAAATTAGTTTTGACTAGTGTATGTTTGATAGAAAAAAATATCGATGAGACGGGATTGGTGCATATTCTAGCCAGTGGGGTTGTCAACCTTTACCCCTGAATTCATCTGTCATCGTCAGAAACAATAAGACTCTCGACACTCTGGAAGTTATTTCATAAAATCACCCTTACGGTAATAGGATGTGAATTAAGAGTCATAAGTTTCGACACAAACTCAATTGGAGGATTATTAGGTTACAAAAGAAACCCCGGTGTGTAGGATGCTTTGAGTTAGAGCCCGTGTCGAAATGATTCCTGGGCTATCTAGGGTCTTTGAAGGCTTTTAACTGTCATAATAGATGATGTCTAAAAGCCTTTTCAGACCACAGACTGGATCGGTCGATGTTCCAAACATCACAGCAAATCCTGTTCTCTTCCAACTGCCAATCTCATAAAATTAAAATGAACAAGCTTAATAAAGTGCGCCCAATTATCGGAAACTGACTCGAACAGCAAGTGTTACAGGCTATGTCGTAAAACTCTTCCTGTCTAATGAAATGTCGTCATTCGGTGAATTTTTTGTCTACAAAAACTCGATGGATTTACAATAAAATCTTGAGAAGAGGCTTTCACTCTTGTGTATAGAGCGTTCCGACTCTTTGGCTGTTTAAATTGACACAGTGAATTAGATGAACCGTCCCAGTGCGGCGCTCCACAAACCGGAAGTGAGCCCCGGGATCCTCCGCGCCTGGATCTCTGGGACACTATGCACACAACCAGACGAGCTAGGAATGCAGACGGCTCACTGAGCTCTGTCGCTTCTCCCAATTAAACATGATTAATTTACTCCACATATGTCTGCTTATGTCATGATTTAGGTTCATATGCAGAACAGTGGCCTACATTTGAACTTGACGATATCAATATAACGATAAGCAAATAAACCATTCGACTATGAAAAAACGAGTGTATTTTATTTTTAAGTATAAGATGGGCATGGTTTTATAATAAACATTGTCACCTTTCTCAAAGTAACTTACCATCGAAAGTAAGTATACATCTCTTTTTAGACTTTAATTTTTCTCACAAGGGCACATCTCACAACAAGAAACTGATTTTGAGGTTGCAGTTTTCTGTGTAAATTTGTTCAAGTGTTTTCTTGCTCTTCATTTTGAGTCTTTTCCATGAGAGTCTCTCAAAGTAACCAGGGAGTAATTTTACATCTGAAATGCTGTCCTCTGTCGTCAGTAAATTCACAGTAGATACGTTGTTTAATTACATCCCACACGCCTAAGCATTGAGACCGCCTGTAACGCACGTTGTTTTACATTTAGCTCATCCCAACAAGATGGCCAGTGACGTAATACGAGTTAAGTAATATTTTACGACACCTTTTGCGACATTAAAGTGGATCAACAAATACATAAAGGTCTATTCTTATGTGTGTTTGCTTAGATTTAGCTAGGGTTAAATGAATTGTATTTTAAACATTTCGTTATTATTCTCTCTTTAGGTTGTGTGGTTCACGGCCTTGTTTCCCTATGCTGTATTGTTTATCTTAATGATTCGAGGAGCGACTCTGCCCGGGGCTATAAATGGCGTTAAATACTACCTCACACCGGATTTCGAGAGGCTAAAAAAGTCAGAAGTAAGTTCTGGTCCGCTTTATCTACAATTGTTCCCTTCTAGTCCACTGTACTTACAATTGTAAGCTCACGTTTCTAGTTCACTATACTTACTTGTAATTGTACATTTCCGGTCCATTATACTTATAATTGTATACTTTTGGTCCATTATACTTATAATTGTATACTTCTGGTCCATTATACTTATAATTGTACAGTTCTGGTCCATTATACTTATAATTGTACACGTCTGGTCCACTATACTTATAATTGTACAGTTCTGGTTCACTATACTTATAATTGTACAGTTCTGGTTCACTATACTTATAATTGTACACGTCTGGTCCGCTATACTTATAATTGTACAGTTCTGGTCCACTATACTTATAATTGTACAGTTCTGGTTCATTATACTTATAATTGTACACGCCTGGTCCACTATACTTATAATTGTACACGTCTGGTCCACTATACTTATAATTGTACACGTCTGGTCCACTATACTTATAATTGTACAGTTCTCGGTCACTATAATTAATATTGTACAGCTCTGGTCCCCCTTAGTTATATTTGTACATTTCTGGTTCACTATACTAACTTTTAATTGTACAGTTCTGGTCCACTATACTTATAATTGTACAGTTCTGGTCCACTATACTTATAATTGTACAGTTCTGGTCCACTATACTTATGTTTGTACACGTCTGGTCCACTTTACTTATATTTGTACATTTCTGGTTCTCTATACTTACTTGTAATTGTACAGTTCTGGTCCACTTTTCTTATATTTGTACATTTCTGGTCCACTTTACTTACATGTGTACATTTCTGGTCCACTATACTTACTTGTAATTGTACAGTTCTGGTCCACTTTTCTTATATTTGTACATTTCTGGTTCACTTTTCTTACAATAAGGTTATCTGGGAGAGTGGTATAGAGTATGTTTTCTGAAATATTTCGTCACTTGAGTGTTTTTGCTAGAAACAAGATCATCTGTTACGGGTTTCTCGGTTCTCTGTACACTTTCTCTCCCGTTGCCATGCGCACAGGAATATTATACGACAAAGAACAGAAGACCACGTAAATAAATGCTCTTATTATCCGTCAACCAAATTCGTTGTGTTGTGATTGGTCAATTTGCAGGGGGGTAAAAACCCGTACACCCCCCAGAGATTTCGAATGTCACAAGATATCACGGGTCATATAAAAACAAACATGGCCGCCTACGCTTCAAATTTTATTTTCTAAATTTAATTAAACTTAATTTTGAAATCGATTTTTGGTTGACACAGTGTTAGTTAAAAACATATCTGCTTTACAATCGCTCAATTTTAATGACGCTAAAATATCAGAAACAGTTTTTCGTGGCCCTTCGATGTGCTTGAAAGCTGCGTTGTCATGGCAGCGCTAAAGTCGTCAGGGGAGGTAACTCGGAACGCAAACAAAGATCGTATCGCCGCAGAACCTATTTTCTCGTGGTTTTTAGGTGAATAAAATTGCACATACTGTGGCTTGGCGGATAATAAATTCATTATAGACTTTTTCTCAGGGTGTACGGAATTTTATGACTGTCCTGCAATCCCGTACGCGCTTTCGCCTGCGGCTCAGGGTGTACAAGTTTGCAGGACGGTCATAAAAGTCCGTATACTCTTCGAAAAACGTCAATAACTAATAATATAATAACACCTTACATGAAGTTGAAATGCATTTTATTCTGAGGATTTATTTAAAAGGGGAAATTCCCTGTTGACAGCTGTTTTTAAAAACAAAGCCTAGCTGTGAAAAGAGCTGTCTGGTAGTATAAAATAGTAGGTTTAGTAGCGATAATTCCAGTCTTGCATCACAAGTTGGACTCCCAAGAACTGCATAACGTTTGAATTGTGGAGGTTTGTGTAGGTTTATACACAGTGTAGTTAAAACATATTCAGCTGGTGTCCAAATGGACGTTGTGTGTAATTTCCCCACACCAAGCGTATGGATTTCTTTGGATATCCAAATGTGTTTGAGGATCAACAGTGTACAAAAGGAACACAAATCAATTATATGTAATTTTAGTACTAATCAAAAATTGTCTATAATTTTACTATTATGGTCCGTACATATGTGAGAGTCGCTGGGAACGAATTCTATATAATATATAAAAGCAGAAGAACATAAACCAGAAGTTGCACACTTCTAGTTTATGGTATTCTGGTATTATAATATATTTCTACTGGTAAAGACAGTTTATACATTTTTGTTTCTAAGAATAACTTTATTTTTTCACCTCACCTGTTTATATTGTTGTATTCGTTCTCTTTCATTAGGTGTGGGTTGATGCTGCCACTCAGGTATTCTTCTCCCTCGGGCCAGGATTCGGGGTTCTCCTGGCATATGCCAGTTATAATCCCAAACATAACAACGTATACAGGTGAGTGAGACAAGGCTAGCAGTACGTTGTGAACTGTGTACTAGTGACGGGGTCTTTCCAGTAAGTCATCTTATACATTTCACATTTGTTATATTCCCACATGGTTGTACCCCTTTAAAATACCAAGTGTTGCTATGTGTGACCTGTGTGCTTTTAGGGCGACGAACAACATTGCGCGAAACTGTGAAAACAAGAGGCCCCCTATGTATTATTCTCGATGAATCTATCTCCGTGAAAATTGCAATCAAGGTAGCGGTTCAAACGCATTCATTGCAACACACGTGGATCTATTTGTTTGTCTTCCTCCATACCCGATATTGGTATCTTCCCAGATGCAATTCCATCAGTTACACAATAGTTTGCTAAGTGTGTAAAATTACTCTACTAACTTCTCATGAAACATATCTCAACTCAAAATGTTTTCATGTCCTAATGGTTCCCGGGAAGATGGCGACGAAAACTTATTTCTTAGCTAACGTCCTCTCTGTTTATGTGATAATTCCAGAGACATTTGAACACGAGTACTATAAACTGTCTGCTAAGTTTCATATCCTAATGGTTCCCGGGAAGATGGTGGTCAATTCTTATTCCTTACCTAACGTCCTCTCTGTTTCTATGATAATTTCAGGGACGCTTTGGTCACCAGTACTATAAACTGTCTGACAAGTTTCTTCTCTGGCTTTGTCATCTTCATGATACTGGGTTATATGGCTGATAAGAGTGGTAAACACATCAGAGACGTCGCTACTGAAGGTAAGCCCTTAACAATGGCACATTTGTAACCATCAAGTAACCTCTAGTTTTTAAACGCAAACTTTGCGATAAACCCGCGGCATCACGTTTGACACTGGCAGTCAAGTAGTGGAGTTTTATTTCACTATATGGTCCTGGCTTATGACCAAGCCGTCCTATAATACCCGTACCTCTACGCAGGTAAAGCGGCTACGGTTTGAATCAAGTGGCAACGACATCATGTTTCCCAAAAAGGGTCTTTTTCTTGGTCGAAAAGAATGTATGGGGATTGATCTTTCTTGATAACCCCCCCTCCCTCTCCCCCTTCTTCCCATACACTAAGACGATCGTGTCACACTGTCGTTAAGTCTTGAATAGGCCATTGATATAATGGAATATATTGTTGTGAACATTACAGTTAGTGCTAAATTATTTTGGAGATAAATGTTCAAGCGTAGAACTGAACACACCACTTTAAAGATCTCTTGTAAAGTGTCCCTCACATAAATGTTAGCAGGTCTTAGGTGTTGTTTCCAGCCACTAAATGTTAGCTATTCTCTAAGTACAACTTGTTTCCTATACTCTGATGCTATGTTTATTAAATCATTACCCCATACAACATGGCTACAAAACATCTAATCGCACAAAGCCACTACGTAGAATAAGTCTACTTTATAATAAGCACGTAGTTGTGATTTACATTTTAAAAACAAAAATCACACGGAGCTAAAGGGCTACAAGAAAGCGATCTGTTTGCGATGTATTTGTATTGTGTCATCATGGATTGTCCTGTCTTTGTTTGTTGGCCAGGGTTGTTTCCTTCGCCCATTGCGCTGACACACCGTCATATGAGTGAAATTGAGTTCCAATCAAACAAACGATACTAGTATATGGACAGCCATTCCTGATACTCCCCTCCTCCAGTCTGCAGACTGGTAACGATAAGCTTGATGTTCTATCATTGGTTAAAACTCACATCATTAACTTGAATATGCCAGTTTTTATCTTTAATTTGATATCCGTGTTCCAAATAACCCTTTGATGCTCAGTATTTTAGTCCTTGTTAATTTATATCCACAGGCCCCGGTTTGGTGTTTGTAGCCTACCCGGAAGCAATCGCCACAATACCCGGCTCTACTTTCTGGGCTATTATCTTCTTCCTGATGCTTCTGACACTCGGACTGGATAGCTCGGTCAGTTGTAACATTTTACATATTTTGAATAAATGAAAAGAAAAAAAATTGCTTGCCTTCATCGGGATTGGAAACCGCGACCTTTGGGTTACAGGCCCAACCCTTGTATATATAGTTAATGTAGAAAAAGACAATTTGGTTCACCTCCACCTGGTATACCCCAGTGTCACTTCTACTACCATGATAAACTTCGATGTTTGATCGATGATCGATTAGCTTTCTAGTTACATTTATTGAATCCTCTAAGCAATAAACAAACTTACTAACGAATCCATTTATTGCTAGAATAAATAACTGATTAGTTCAATATTTGTATTTATTTTCACATTTGGCGGATACCACATCCACGTGACAAGATACAAGATTAGACTAAATGATTGATCGATTGATTTATTGTTAATGATTGATTGATCTATTGATACTGATTGATTGATCGATTGATTATTGGTTCATTTATTGATTCATTGTTTGATTCATTGGTTGGTTGTTTTTTCGCCATGCTGAAGTGTATTTCACTTACATATCGGTGGTATACTTCAAGGGGAAAACAAAGCCACGCTAAGAAAACAAATAAATGCGCAGTGTTCTGACAAGACCCAATGAAGAGACACCGTGTTTCTTACATGACGCAATCAGAACACAAGTATACAATTCCAATTATTATCTCGTCATGGCGTATCTAGTATATTTGCAATTGCCACAGAAAATGTATCCTAATCGATAACATCGATTTTTACATATGAGCGATTAACTGGGTGTATTTATGAAACAAAATTGATTGGTTCTGCTCAGAAAAGGCTATACAGTTAAGTGAGACATTTTCGCTGAATAGCTGTTGTCTGTATTGGGGCTCATCAGCTGTTATCTGTATTGGAGCTCATCATAATAACATCATGTCATACCACATCTCACCTGCGACTTTGAAATAAAAAGGAACCCTTTTAAGATTGTCCCGATTATAGCATGCTTTATTCCATTGTGAATTCTTCCTTCAGTTTGGTGGTTCCGAGGCGATTATAACTGCAATCACAGACGAATTCCCCGTGTTAAAGAAATACAGAGAGGTGTTCGTTGGAGTTCTCTTCACAGTCTACTTTATTGTTGGTCTCGCCAGTTGTTCTCAGGTAAGCGGATCCTGCTTTTTGTACCACATCCAAATTATTCCATTTTCTTTTGTATAATTTTTGGATCACCGTTTCATTTTGAAAAAATCGTCTTGCATTACATATGGTTTGGTGTGTTGAAACTCCTTGTTTAAAATATATTAAACGCCTTCAAGTTACCTCTTGACATTTTCTGATTCTCTCTCATTCACTTTATAATGAGCAAAACAGGTGTTGCCTCTGGTTCATACATGGCTTGATAAAAGAAGTTAAAACTGTCAATTGTTTGCAGGGAGGGATGTATGTTGTGACGCTGATGGACAGATACGCCGCTGGTTATTCCATTCTGTTAGCCGTTTTCTTTGAAACACTGGCCGTTTCATGGGCATACGGTAAGAATAGTTTTTGTGTTCTTTAATAAAATAGAAGTCGATGAATAGTTCAAGAATTATATTACGCATTAATTCATTTATTCATTCATTCATTCGTTCATTCATTCGTTCATTCGTTCGTTCGCTCATCCTTTCATTTTATTTTACAAATATGTCTGGATTATAACAATTTTGAGTGAAGATTTAATAGACAACAAACAGTTTGAGGTAAAATTTATTACTATATCACGGGTAGCTCTGTGCTCATGTTTCTATAACAATAAGATTTAACTATTTAACTGTAACTGGTTTGTAAGGAAAATTTAAATTAACATATTTTATAAACGCAAAAAGGATTTTATTTCTGAATAAATAGCAGCACAAAGTCTCCCATTGGAAATCGAAGTATATATCAATTTGTGTCATTGGGTGCAATAGACTCAAGGCTTTAAAATATTCGTCCCTTTGCATAAAAGAACAAAAGTGCTCGGAATAATCTTAGCAGTTTCCACCTATTTGATTTCACAAGAATGCTCTAGTTTCTATAGGTGTCGTTACTCGCCAGGGGGCCACTTAAGCTCCCCCTGGTGGTGTAGCATGACGTTAAAGAGGGCTATTATAGACTGATTTCACCTTTATCCTGAACGATACCTGGTTTGGCCTGGCTTATTTTCTCTTTGCCATAGTGTGGTATGGCCGTGTATCGACGGGCATTTCCGCCCTATAAAAACATTAGCTCGGATCCATACTGACAGTAATTTATTCGGGAAATCGTCCATCACTATTAATGGGCACACTGACTGTTTGCCTCTCATAGCGGCTGGTCTGGGTTGTTACATGGCCATTAGTAGCGGGGTCTATCCAGTTCTCACGGCACGGTTATCCAAAACGTTCTCACTGTATGTACACAGATCAATGCTTCGCTTCTTTGATACTTTCACAATATTTCACTGTAATAAAATGATTGATTACAGATTACTCGTAAAAATTTCTGAAGCCGCTGACTAGGCTCAATAAAGTGAACTGCAGACAGGAATATCATAAATGTACAGAGTTAACCACATTAGGTAACTGAAAGCAGCGAGACGAGTTTTAACAAAATAAAGACTTGAAACCATTATTCACTGATGTATTGCGTTTGTTTTCGACAGTCTTAAATTGTGTAGCTCACAATAGGTCCATCACTTTCAGACATAATCTAAGAACTTTGGCAACTGATTGATTGATTGATTAGTGTTTTACGCCATGTTTAATGGTATTTCACTTATATGACAGCTGTATATTCCAACAATAATTGGCCCGAGCACAACCATAAAATTAATGTGTAGTGTTTTGTTAAAGTTGGGAAATTTATCTACCCTCCATGGCTAAGTAAAGGCAGCATTGCTACACTTAAAACAAGCTGTCCTTAGCCTGAGGGTTTCTCTGAGCATGTCAGCGGCCTATGGAGAGCCATTGTCACCATCGTCTTTCACGTTTTGCGCATAACTGATTACGCGCCGCGACACTTGAAAGCGGTGATAAGATACAATACAAACGGAAATGTGTCACCCTGCCTCAGGCTTTTAAGGGGAAATCTATTGAAATCATCATCCAATTATCGTATATCCAAAATATTAAAGCTATGGGTGTATATGGGCCAGATGTCTGCCATCATTTGCGTTCAAAGATGTCAACTCGTTTTGCTTAAAAGTCAATTTGGCACGTCATGACGTCACTTTGAATGTGATCCAATTATCGTCATCTTTATGCCATTGTGGGGTACACTGTCATTTATGCTACATGATAACATAGACTATTGTAGATACAAAAATGCATATAATATGTCACATGATTGGGAAAGATGCAGAGTGCTTGAATGTTGAAATATTTAAAACAAGTTTTTAATAGTAATAGCTGTGCTGTAGGCATCGACAAAGCAATATAACTATTCCATATTGCGTGTTGTTAGTTTTATAGACCTGATGCGTTCTGGTTGTAAATTGAGTGAGATTTTCTGACCTCTGACACGGACAGCATGCTGGGTAATCGAACCGGGGTTTGGTTGTATAAAATCTTTTATCTTCGATGACGACCGGGATTTATTGAATTCATCGCAGTTGAAAGGTGTTCATCTAACTGTCCTGTAACTGCATCCCACACGTTGGTTGGTTATTTTTGCTCCAAACACGCGAGCGATCGGTGCTCCGAACGCGCGAGCGATAGTTGCTCGTCGCGCCTGTAAACAATTCCTTGGTCATGAATGAATACGTTCAATAGAGCAGAGCGATCTAACGTCACGCGATAGTCTAATATATTAAAGACAACGACAGGACAAGAACTACAACCCATTAAATCTTGGAGCTGTTGCTCAGTAATAAGCTTCGGATTCCATGGGCTATTTCAGGACAAATTCTAAACTAAACAGAATATATACCGTTGAAGACAAGGATATGGGAGATGCAATCTCCACTCACAGTAGGCAATACCTTTGAAACAAGCCGTAACCAGGCGATAAACCCGAATAAATCTGAGCTCGTGGTGGAGAGCTCTGGCGAGTTCGCCCTAGAGAGTGAGCTCGTGGTGGAGAGCTCTGGTGTGTTCGCCCTAGAGAGTGAGCTCGTGGTGGAGAGCTCTGGCGTGTTCGCCCTAGAGAGCGTACACTTTGGTTGACATGCATCCTCCCCCTGAGGACTCGGACTTGTTTCGTCACCTCAGGAACTGGGTCTGTGTCTGCGATAGCTCGTGTATCCAATTAGTCTCAAATGTCTTTCTTTCTGTTGGTTTTTGTGTCAATTAATGTATTTTCCACCAAAGTGAGACGGAATATATTGGTTTATGAAAACAATACCTCTGCTTAGTATATTTTTTTACTCAACTTAAAAGTTGTAAGTAAATGCGATTAATATGACGGCCCTCGGAATTTTTGATGAAAGTAAATAATAGGAAATGAAACTAACAGAAAATTTTAATTTAATATATTTTCAGTTTCATGTTTATATTGGTTGTTGTAACAGTTCTCCTCGCTTGATATATATTTGTTGGGAGGAGACATAAATCGACGACCCCAAAATGAGCACTATTTTGTTTTGTGAATGATTTCTTTAAACTTTATTCCCATAGACGTAGTGAATCCTGCTCTTTACATTTATCACTGAACAGAGTAAATGTTATATTAGCAGCTAGGCTCAGAGCCGAGCGATTCAGCTTGATAAAATATAAACAGGGCCTCTCACATCGAGAAAACCCGGCTACTTTTTACCTTAAGTGTAGAGGCACATATCCACCAGGGATCAGTAGGGTATCTAGGGAGCTGTACAATATGCCCCAATAATAGCGCCTCTGCTTAGGAGCTAACATTCGGTGGCTGTCTTCGCCCCCAACCCAGCCTATACCAACCAGCACTCCCTCCCCCACTCCCTCTTCAGCCTCCCCGTTCTCACATTGCTTGGACTACGCTTGCAAACTTAATTGATTGGTTGATGGATTGATTGGTTGGTTGATTGATTGATTGATTGATTGATTTATTGATTGATTGATTGATTGATTGTTTGATGGAAGGTTTATGTCATACTAAGGGTTGATTCACTCAAATGACCGAGTGACAGCACAGTGGAACAGCCAATGGTAACAAACAAAGACAAGACCGGACAATCACTGGACGCAACACAAAGACCTCACAAAACAGATCGCCTTCAAGAAGCTCCAACAACCCGCGCGTGCTTGCTCGAGGAAAATGTTTCATGCACAAACAGATTCTTATTGACCATATTCTGATCGTGTGCTTGCGCTCTGGCTAAGGACAGTTTGTTTGAAGAGTAGCAATACTGTCTTTACCTAGCACTGGAGGAAAATTAACTTTCCAGCATTATGGAAATACTTCACATCTTGGTTGTGCTGGTGTCAATTATTGATAGAATACACCGCCGTCATATAAGTGAAATACCCTTAAGCATGGCGTAAAACACCAATCAATCAATCAAAACGGATACAGGAAAAGAAATTGAAAATATTCATGGCGAATGTCTTTGTTTCTTCTATTATAGGAGTGGAGAGGTTTTCCAGTGATATCGAGGAAATGACCGGCTTTAGACCAGGTATATATTGGAGAGTATGCTGGAAGTACGTTGCTCCATTATTCCTCCTGGTGAGTGTGTTTAACGCTTTATTGTTTTCATTTATTTTCACCAATCGCTCCCATGAAACAAGCTTATTTTCTCGATTTGTTTCTTTAGGAACAAAATTAGGAAATGCTATCGTCCGGATCTTGTAAGATCTGGTCTCACCATTGAACCACAGTTAATCATCAGGCTTCTGCGTGTAGGGCCAAAATATGACAAACAGCACAATGTCTGTAAACCACCAGCTTAGTTTACACAACGCTTGCAAGTCTACTAACTAGAACATGTTATTTCATGCTGAATTTATTTTCCCCACGACATCGCCGTCCTACGATCAGGCTTCAATACATAAACTGCACAAACTTTATAAAACTTGTCTGCTCAAAAGACCACATTCCATGACAATACTCCTTCAAATTGTGTGTTAAACTCGGTTTTAAAGACTGAAGCATCTCTACGATGCGGCAGTCGGTGCATCGAAACTGGAGAATCAAGATGCAGACTGATTGATTGATTGATTGCTGTCGCTCTCTCATTTGCGGATTCTCGTTGTATCTACGAGTGCACCTGCCACCGCATCGTGAAGGTAAAGTCTTTCAGAACGAGGTTAATAACTAACTGATTTGCATCATTAGTTGTATGGAATTGTGAGTAATATAAATTACAAGTATGTACTATGTAATACGGAGCCAGTTTATGTGAAAAAGAGATATTACAACTTCCACTCTATTTTCAGTTCAACATTATCTTCGGCTTAGTGACATATGCTCCCCTGATGTATGAAAGATATCCTTATCCCTGGTCCGCGAATTTAATTGGCTGGTGTTTGGCCATGTCTTCAGTGATCTGTATACCAGCTTTTATTATCTATGGTCTGCTCAAAGAAAAGGGAACTTTGACACAGGTAAGGGGAGATAAACAGGTAAAAGAAAAACATTTTGTTGTAGCATTCCTTAGCACTCGACACTGTCCGGAGTGCATAACACTGAAAGGATTGTACGCTGGGTTTGGAATCACGTGCATGTACGTCCAGTTAAGAGGCATGTACGTTGTATTAAGAAATATAGAATAACATTAAACTTTGCGTTCATATTGGTCATTCGATGAATTCTGCAAACTTAAAACCGCAATATCCACACAAACCAGTGTGTATTAAAGCAAGTACTTATCATTATGTCACGTATATATTGGAGTATACGTCTTTGGGAGTAGCTCATGGGAATAATCTGTTGATACGTATAGTTGTACACTTCTGAGAGAGGACATTTGCCAGGTATATTCAGCAAGGTTTCATTAATAATTGGTTTCTGTTTCAGCGTTTGACGGAACTTTTAACTCCATACAGAGACAAAGTTAACAGAAATAGAACTGCGGCGAACAATATTCGTTTAAATGGTGGAAGTGGTTGTGGCGAAGCTGTCTAGGTCGGTTTGTTATAAATTCGGTAACAGACGGAAAGGCGGCCGGGAACATTTCGTTAGGAAATGGCTTATGCGTGAACTTTCTGCATTGACATACAGAGAGCACTAAGATCTCATCAATGGCCTACACTTAATTCAGTTGTTGTTAGACAATGCTAATGCGTGTGATGGATGTTTTAAAGGAGGCCAACTAACTGTACTGAAACTCCTGAAAGTAGACTATATTCTATCATATAACACTATCAGTTAATTAGACTATGCAGTTTTTAGTTAATGTTGTCATTTTTTTAAATGTCAACTTTGGAGATATATATCTGTTGACATCTCAAGTTATGTTTTGGGGAACTGTGCCGGCTGAGAGACATAAATGTTGACAACTGTTGTTATGTTTTACGGAACTCTGCCGGCTGGAAGACATAGCTGTTGACATCTGATGTTATGTTTTACGGAACTGTGCCGGCTGGGAATACATAGATATTGACATCTTATGATATGTTATACAGAACTGTGCAGGCGATGGATAAATATTTGTAGACATTTAAAGTAATGTTTTACGGGACTTTACAGGCTGTGGTATGGGTGTTGGAAAGGACATGCAAGTGCCTTAGAGCGTCTCCCTGAGACAATTGCGGTCACTGACTTGTGGCTGTTTCTGTTACAGCGATCGTGATAGTTTGGTAGAGTTTGTATCCGTTTAGGAGAGAAGCATTGATTGTGTTCACAGATAAACAAAATTTCAGGTCATGATGTTAGGCTTTGTGTTTGTAGCAAATCGTATCTCCAGGAGGAACACTATACGCGCCACACTGATGAGGTATACAGAGGTCCGTTCTTATAACGCCCGGACATCTAGCGTTTAGCAGTTAGCGGCACCAGTATCTGATAGTAAGATTTGCAATCGAAACATTTGATACAACAGAGCCACGTTTTCTGTATGGGCTACCCATTTGTGTTGCTGACCAATTTGTGTTACGGCAGGAATACACCTACATGTATCCTCATTCGTATGCGTTTCGAGACTTGGGAAATTCGTGAAAGATGTAAAGTGACTCTTATGAACTATTGGATTATTAGTGGTTGACCTGGTTCCTTGTTCCCAGCAATATGGCTGGTATCTTGAGTGGACACGACGAAACATTGACCAGCTCTTGTTTCATTGGATAATAAGCTACTGTTCACACGATCGTCTCCTTGTGACCACTCGATTCAACTTGGAACATATTTAATAGTTAAGTTTTCATTATAGTAAATTCGTGTACATTATCTGGGATATTTAGTTGTAAATAGAATTAGGATTTTCACTTTTGTACATTTCTACAAAATGTAGTCTGTTGTTTGTTGAATATGTTATAGATGTATCACTGTTTAATTGTGGGATGTTATCGTTTATTCCTAAATAGTTGTTGTTATTATTCACCCTGGGTTATTTGTTAAAAATAGTGATAAACACTAAATGTATTACTGTACATATTTTTTAATATGATGCGGCAGGCTAGATACAATTTGTCATAATTGTTAATTGGGTTTCGATTGTGCTGTCCTTAATATTTATGATTTTTTTTTCACCCCCAATTGTTAGGTTTTGTTGTCGTATATAGCAACTTACACTGTGTCAAAGCAATAACTAATTGTCTCTAGGAATCAATGGTTTGTGTGTGTAAGTGAATGCATCAGTGTGACTTAGCCTGGATATACATGGATGAACTTCTATCCACAGAGAGAATGCCTGTCTGTAATATGATGATGTTGTGATTTTATCTTCAGTCTTGGACGAACTTCTATCCACAGAGAGAATGCCTGTCTGTAATATGATGATGTTGTAATTTTATCTTCAGTCTTGGATGAACTTCTATCCACAGAGAGAATGCCTGTCTGTAATATGATGATGTTGTGATTTTATCTTCAGTCTTGGATGAACTTCTAGCCACACAGAGAATGCCTGTCTGTAATATGATGATGTTGTGATTTTATCTTCAGTCTTCGATGAACTTCTAGCCACACAGAGAATGCCTGTCTGTAATATGATGTTGTTATGATTTTATCTTCAGTCTTGGATGAACTTCTACCCACGGAGAGAATGGCTGTCTGTATTATGATGTTGTTGTGATTTGATCTTCAGTCTTGGATGAACTTCTAGCCACAGAGAGAATGCCTGTCTGTAATATGATGTTGTTGTAATTTTATCTTCAGTCTTGGATGAACTTCTAGCCACGGAGAGAATGCCTGTCTGTATTATGATGTTGTTGTATTATTTAATGGGAATTGTTCTGTTTTGCAAATTATCAGTCAGTATTTTGGTTATTCTGGACTCTCTCAAAAACGTCGTATCTGACTCGAGATTGTGGGTTTGAATCAAGCAATATTCAAACTGATGCAAAACTAGTAGGGTTTTTTCTCAAAAATACTTACATGTGAAATATCTAGGTTAACAGTAAAAATTGAATTTGTTATATTGCCTTTTCGTGCTCACTTATGATTCAGTATATCAGCACCAGTACACAGTAGTGTTGTTATCCTCACATAAATATAGATATATAAAATATATGTCAGCAAAAGGTGTAGTATTTTTTTTCGTTCAAGAGAATATAAATACTGGATGTTGGTATCACCGAATGTTATAAAAATTAGATCTGCCGATAAGCCTTTCGTGTGGAATAATGTGTTTCAGATGGGTATTATTTCCGCAGGAAGCACAAAACTCATGTATAAGTTCTATTTTCATGGTTTACTATATTTACGGAGTATCGAGTGGTTCAGATACTGAGTTTGTAGTGCTGGTTTCTAAAAAAAAAATACATTTGGTTTTTTAGAAATCAATAAGGATAAGCTTAATTCAGTTGTATTTTGATGAACTTAATTTTTAAAGCAGATCAACGATTTGGTAGTCTGTCCATGAGTGCCACCTTACACTAGTTTGTCAGTGGCTTTATTATCGTAATTTTTCATTTTGGATTTAATCAATTTTGTATAAGGAACACAGACATATCTTCTGACATATCATTACCATCTTTTGTACATACAGCCTTACCACAATTAACTCCAGAATAGATGAACGGATGTTAGTGTGTAAATTGTTTATCACCTTTTGTTGCAATTTTTGTAAGGCAAATCAAGGCTGAACCGCCATTCTGTGAAGCGTCCAGTGTATCAGCGGAAAAAGAAAATGTCATCACGTTAAAACTATGTAACGCTCAGAGCCAGAATAAAACGGTCCGAAAATAATTCTCTAATCTCGGAGAAACGTTTACCAATTTAGCAAAATCAACAAGACAAGTGGCTTTCCTGCTATATATTGCAACCTTTCGTGTACACTATTACATCGCTTTCGCAAAGTCCAAAACTCACGAATGTACACAAAACAGCCACACCTCGCCCATTAAAAAGTGCATGACACAATATAGCACCAAAGTATCCACTTTGAATTAAAATACAGAGAATATGATGTGCCATCGGTTAAAGCTTTAATGTTAGGATCAACACCTTTCTGGGTATGTCTCAAACACTGCAGAAATATGGTATGTAGTTTAGATCAACATGGCTACCATGAGTTGAAATATTGAATGACAAAATGTAATTTCAGTTAATATATTCGAAATCCCGAGGTATTTTGTTAACATGTTAGTATGTAGAATATTGCACATTATTGTTTGACCAGTCTGTACTTGTATCACATTTCCGTGGAAAACTTAAACTGGCCTGATTGAAAAGTTAACTGTGTGCATATTTGAACAGCTCTTGTCCAGCCTGGCCTGCCCCCTCCTCCCCTGCCCCCATTTCCCTTCACCACACATACACCAAAAATATTCGAGGGAACTAGCTGTCATTTTGGGACTATTAACATCTCAGCAACTTCAGCAACCTATTTAAGATAACGTTGTTAAAGGTACTATTTAAAAAAGAAAAGTTCATATAATTATATAACAACAAACAGGATATAACTATAGAACAGCATGGTAGGTAACACGTTATGCAACGGCGAATGTATTGCTTGTTGTATTGACACCTGTAAAAATATTAACCATATATGTGCATAAATGGTTTATTCAAAATATGATTATGTCCCATTTTGTTGTTGTGTTTGAATCAGACTAGTGTTGTAGAAATGATCGGACTGTTCGTTTTAGTCAAAGGAAGGCAGTTTCAACTGTCGTTTCGCTAGACGAACATAGCCTATATGTCGGTCCTTAGATGACGAGTCTGCTATGATGGTTGCAATTGTCAGCTTGTAAAATTATGCATAATTAGATGGCATAGAGTTATACACGACGTGCTGCCATGCACCACCAGGTGCCGTATTGTGGAATCCTGCCTTATGGAGCCAGGAAGGCGACTGTTTCTGAGCCCCCTTGTATAGATGGCGAATCCTAGTTAGTAATTAGTCTAGTAGAGAAACGGATTAGATGAAACGTCGTTTAATCTTGTAGGAAATAATGAGAAATGAGCTTTGTTATAACATAAAGGGATTTTTGGGGGGCTTCGCCAAAGAGGCAGATTTCATGAGCTATAATATCATGTGCTTTGTGGAAAAGAGGAATCAATTGCCCCTTGGAGACCCCTAAACGTTACAGTCTTGTTAATATATCAGTGTTTATAGGCCTACTTTTAGGTCTGTAGGTGTTGCTGTTGTAATGTTGTTGTTTCATATAGTTTCAAAGTGAAATGTTAATATGAATAGATCGCTTTGACATGTTTATTTCTAAACACATTGCATATGATTGTTCAAATTAGGAAATAAACAGTTTGTACCTCGTTGAGTAGAACACGCGGACTTCATTGTGTCTTTGTTTTATTGTAGTGTTTTATATCTAAGGCCTTCTCAGAATGGCCAGAATGATATTTTAGTGTTGACCACGTGAAAGAAGACATGACTTACATCAGAAGAGGTACGATATAGAACTTTTATAAACCCGATTTTTGGTGAACCCCAGTAAGCTTGACCTAATTGAACAGCAAAAGTGAGGTGATTGCGTTAGATATCAATATAGCGACAAACGAAACACGGGGAGCGTTTTTGATCCGTGTAACGCTTTACAGTTCAATTTTTGTTTCATGTGTCCATAAAACGAAAAGCAAAACATGAACGTTCAATTTTCATTTTCTGTTTCTCCTATTTCAATTTGGAAAAAAATAGAAGTTTAAAATCGGACGTTCATTTGTCAATTTTCATTTTTTTACTTTATAGTGAAGAATCAAAAGTCATGATCTGTAACACTTAACAGTCGGCGCTTTCAATCGCGCTTCCCTCAATATTTGTCTGAGTTTGGCACATCGCATGCCTAAATAGGCAACATGATTTCAAATCTCAGTTTTAGTCACAGACACTTGTATCGAGCTAGTAAACATCCGCACTCGGGGCCCTCTGACTAAGGGCAGTTTATTTGAAGAGTAGCCATGCTGTCTTTACTTAACTATCCAACATTATGGAAACGCACATTGTTGGAATACACCGCCGTCATATAAGTAAAATGCCCTTAAGCACGGCGCCTACCAGTTGACAGTTGCCAGTTTCTCGTCGACTGCACAAGCGCACTGGTCAATTTCTAAGTTAAAAAAATGGCCAATGGCACAGAAACACCCAACGCACTTCTGCAGTCTACGAGAAGCTGGCAATGGTCAACTGGTAGGCTCCCGAGAACGGATTGATTATTTGATTGATTGAGCGCACTTGTTCAGTCGACGAGAAGCCGGCAACTGTCAACTGGTAGGCTCCCGAGAACGGATGTTCACTAGCTAGATACAAGTGCTTCTGTCTCCCGCACTCTATAACACATTACGCATGCGTTAGTAGTATAGAAAGGGCAACTCGTTTATTATTTGCTATTATATAACAAGGAAGGGAAGTGCGTTACCCTTTCCACTCGCACAACCGCCCGCCCGCCCACATGTGCCACTACGCCGTTCTATGGAGTCATGCGGCGTTTTCGGGCAATCTACGGCGTCGCGACGCCGCATGTGCCACGTCGCCGTTCTGCGGTGTCGTGCGGCGTATTTTGGCGTTCTGTGGCGTCATGACGCCGTCATAACGCCGTTTTGCGGCGTCCTATGGCGTCATCCGGCGTTGATGGCACCAATGGAACCCACCGCGGAAGGTGAAGTGGGTAAACAGTTCATGTCCTTCAATCGCCCCAGGCATTGATCTGCAGCCGAACAAGAAGGATGCGTTTTGTGAGCGATATGTGTGAACGTTATTTTTTTTAGAAATTACGATATGATGCATCATGAATTAATCAAGCATCCAGAAGATAGCAAAGAAGAATATGACAACGGTGGTGTTCATGATGCTGTTGTTGAACAAGAAGAAGACGAAGAGCAAGAAGGCGAAGTCTGTCAGTCTGACAATGGCGACCTATCGGTGTCTTCTCGAGCTTTAAGAATAAAACTATCGATGCAGCAGGTGATGAATTCGACAAAGCTTCTATGCAAGAAGTCTACGAATCCATCTTACCCAAGTCGATCCGCAACGAATATGTCCGCATGAACACGCATTGGTTCGATTCGAAACCGGATCCTGTACACCGAGAAGTTATGAAAACAAAGCGTTGTTTGGAAAAGATGTTCGAGATCCCAGCGGGCTAAGCCTTAAGTAACTGTAGCGGTCACTTCATCTCTTAGTCACTGACACAAGAATGTTGATTGGCTACATATTATTCTTTATTGGGATTGGTAGTATAGACAACAGGCAAAGACAAAGGTGGTCGA
>JAQQZZ010000717.1:0-12042 GCA_030265115.1 Mopalia vespertina
GTCTTCTCAATCGCCTTAGTTCTACTTGTCACAGTAGCAACGTTAATTCAGGGTCGATTTCTCGCTGATGCAAGGTAAGTTTCCTTAATAATATATCATATATAGCAATTTCTCAATCTTGTGATCGTTTTCTGTATTGATTTAATTTATTTTAAAAACGCAATCATCAAGCTGGTGTGAGAAAATAGGTCCACTCGGGTAGAGAGACCAATGTATCCGCTGCCAGTGTTCACCTCTGGCAAGTTTGTATTCTACATTGAGGAGAAATACTAATTAACTGAAACAGGGTTAAACAGGTTTCAGGGTAAAAGACTTAGGGTACAGAAAACAAAGACTGGTAGGCCTATGTTCAGATTGAGATATGCTCGTTTACCAAATGCGTTAAAAAACAATATTACTGGCCATAAATGGTTCTACCGTAGATTCTAGGTGAAATGTTCCATTGCAGATCAGGGTTCATTGTTTGATTATACATTTCGGGTTCTCAGTTCGACTCCAGATTTCGTGTCCATAGTTCGACTGCAGATTTAAAAGGATGACTAAATAAACATGAGGAGTATTGAGACAATTGATCCATGTAAGGGTTAAAGGAAGACTGAATTCCCCTACTCTAATTATAAACACTGGTACCAGTATTCATGCGAATGTAGACCTATTAATTGTCAGACTTTTCGTCACAAGGCTCGACGTTACACCCCAATCAAACTAACAATCATGTATTCAGTTTGTACAAATATAGGCCAATTCATCAACGAATCATCTGCATGTGCTGTGAAATGTTTTATAGGCCCTACTTATTTGTGAACGTTCGTGAAAGCACTGCGTAGTCATTCATTTCCTTGTTTCGAGCTACATTGATTATGTCAATAGTAGTAAGCGAAAGAACGTTGTCTTTCCAACAAAGCTAACACTAGCACGACTTCTCATTATTTTGTTGTGTTCGTGCCGCTTATTACTTTTGGAATACCCATCCGTCATATAAGTGAAATTACCTGGATGGGGCTTAGCGTTAAGCCCCAATTAATCAACCGTTGAAAACAAAACGCGAAACCTAGAGACAATGATCAAACAAAATATTAATTGTAAAATCAAGCTGCACCAGATGGATGCAATCGGATTAAAATCATACCATAATAGTTACTCCATCTTTGCAGCATGTCATATTTGAAGCAGCAAGGTTGTTTTTACCAGGCCAGCACAACCTGTTGTTCTTTTTTAAAAGGTCTTTTAAAAGGGTGGTAATTAAGAAGCCTATTGACGAAGTGAGCTAGGATTACTTGGAGATTAAAATATATGTCTATGTCTTTTTTAATGTTCCGTATCAACTGTAGATTGCAGGTCTATAGTCCCATGGCGTTCTGATTATGACCGTATTTCCGTATGTGATGTGCTGTGGGTATGTTATAATGTAATAAATTGTCGTGTGATGTTGACTTGAGAGTTTGTGGTCATCTGAACAGCGTGTTTTGTTACTGTTTTGTCTGGTCCTTGTTTTATGTTCCAGATCTAAACGCGAGTCCGGCGACGTGCGAGCAGCAGAGTATATAGCTTGGAAAGCACTAGAAGGAGCCTTAGGTCCCGGATGTAAGGATATAGCCTGTGGCATTGTTGATTTAGATATAAGGTAATTCATAACTTATTCTTTTATAGATCATTTTATCTCTGAAACTTAAAATAATGACCCGTATCATTTACTTGATTGAATTTCTCATGTTTAAACGGACATCTTCTGATGACCGTTATCAGTGAGTCTTAGGCTCTAATAGCTTAACTCTAAAACGTTTGCACACAAATGAACAAATCTGTTTTTGATCAGGTACAAGAATTAAAGCTCTATTGCGATAAACAGATATGTTTTACGTGCAGTTGAATGGATATTCAAAATGTATGTACATTGTCGTTGGCTTTAGCTAAGCATGTGGAACTTTAGTTTGTACTATAATCACATCCAACTATGAGTAGCGACATCATTGTTTTATCTATTCGACTTATGCCATCGGGAGTTGGGAGGAATATTCTTGTGGACTTGATGAGCTCAGAGCTAAGGGGCAACATGAAGCCGAACTGCTTGTGGTGTATTTTTATTGCGTGATGTGGTTGTCCTATCTAGTCTTTGCTTGTTTCCAGTTGCATCGACGTTATGGCCATCCGTCATATGAGTGAAATAATCTCAGATACAGCGTTAAACTAAACAAACAAACAAACACTTATTGCAGGACCAGGGAATTATTTTTAGGTGAAAAGATGACGATCCCTCTATAAAACACCTTCAATCACTGACCTACAGATGTATATCCGTTTGGAAGCTGTTCCATCTCACTTCATTCACTCGGAAGTCCTCAAATGAAGTGCGCACGCCTTCCCATACGTCATGCGGTCGTGGTCATTTCGGTCGGAAGTGTTTCAATATCACTTGATAAACCTAGTCCGTGCTGTGTACTGATTCCACAGTTCCAATCTGTTTTGGCTTCAGAATAAACTATATTCCTAAATTGAAGTTCCGTATTCATAAGCCAAATGGAATCAGGTCAGGTTTGTTGATGTTCATTGATAGTGTGTATGCGACAGCCCGGCCTTACTGGGCTTCTGGTGAGCAGAATGTAAGATTTGTATGCATGCTCATACCCCCATCACGGTAGCGACTAGTTATCACAACACTATAACGACAAACACGAAGTTTTTCGATTGTTTTTCATGTGCTGTTGGAATAAGTCGCCTCACTCTGAAAGAGAAGAGATGAAAGTCATTCATAATTCTTTAGTAGATATAGTTGGACAGAAACTAAACTCCAATTGATGCCAAAGAACGCGTTATGGTTTGAAATTCATCATTCAAGGTCGAAACTTCATAAGATATCCGGTTGAAATTGAGGTTCATTGGCGTTCAATATAACATTTAATAATGTGTGAACCTGACGCTTGAAATCTGAAAACGATTTATCTATGCTTCAAACCGGTCCTCGTATTTCTGAACCATGATTTGCTATTTATAGATACCCATTCCTACATACTCCGCCCCGAATGCATATATTTTAAAATCTTTATATAAGGTTTATAGTCCTGTTTAAGGTCCCTGGGATGATATTGAGAAAATTGTTTTTTCTTAGTCCATTATGACGCGGAATATCGATCGATACTTTTTTTTTAGAAGCAAGCATGCAAGATTATTAATTCTCCTCTTCAATAAAAAAATATATATTTTGGGGGGATAACAACAAGTAAATTTGGTGAAGATCTAACAATAATAGTAAGACTTATTGCAAATGTTATTAATATAAACATTAAAAAAAAGATTAAATTGTTAAGTGATCTTTTTCTTGGAATACATTTTAAAAATAAAAGGTGAAATTTAAGAATCATACAAAGTTTTGATTCCCAGCATGTCCTCTTTAAAGTGCGACCAATTTGAACGATGAACTGTGATGTACAAATAAGTCTGTTTCTATGGAGATTCCGACAACATCAGACATTCCCGAAATAGGTGTTTGAAGGTTTGTTGTCCGTTAAGTCTACATTTGATCTATAACAAAGTGGATGAAGCTAATTCAATAGATCCATTTATTTCAGCCATATACACGGGGGTAATACACAATTACGTATCTGATCCCTGGAATTACACATCAACATATGACAAAACCGAAAACACAGCGGATAGCCTAGCTAACTGTACTAATCCTATTTATCTCTAACAGCCTTTAAATGACAATATAATGTGTTCAAAGCAAAAATAAAAAATGAACTCAAATTTAATTATTTGAAATGAGAGTGTATGCTCAAGGTGGCCAGCAAGATAAATACATAATTTGTTTCAATTCAATAATAATTTCAATGAACGAACAAATCAATCAATCAATCAATCAATCAAACAAACAATCAAACAATCAACCAATCAGTCAATCAAGCATTCAATCAATCCACAACGATATAAAATAGCCAGAAGTAGCGCACATATCTATGGAATAAACTCACATCTCCTGTGAGTAAGTTAAGTAGGACATGATCATTGTGTGTTAACACCTTCAAACAATTCAACGCAGACGTCAACAATTAATTGTTTCGTTCAGAAATCAATATTTCCAATTTGTGATATCGAAAATTACTCATGATTGTTAGAAATCGATCCGAGATTAAAATTGTGATAAACAGTTTATTTGGGCTTTATGTGTATGTTCGTTCGTGCAGTATAACGTAACCAAAATATTGTTCTTTCTTTCAAGTGGCAAAAAGAAGCGAGATGCTCGACTTAGTGACAATACAGCTGTTATTCAGCGATTCCGGCTTTTGAAGGATATTTACAACAACATGAATGTCCAATCATGAGGTTGGCGTGGGTAAGTTTTCTACGAAGTCGCAATCAGTGGAAGTCTGTCGAATAACAAATGTTTAGAGCTATTCGAACTAAGAAAGTGCTATCCTAGGATATAAGTTAATTAACTTGTTTGAATTTTGATTTGGTAAGAAGGTAGTTGAAACCCCTTTGAATTAGTGGTCAAAATGAGAGCGCCATTTCTAAATATGTATATTGCTTGTACTTTAAGTTTATTTCCCACTTGTATGGCGAATGTGCTTGTCGGTTGGTTGTTTGTTTTTTTGTTGTTTTTTTTATTATATATACATTACCTCTTTGTCACTGATGAGGTTTCTCAGTACACCTAGGATTAGTTATGCAGGTTTAGCCTTACGCAACAATCGGTACGCGGATGACCTCTGAACCAGGGCGCGGAAATATCGCGCCTGCATTTCCTATTCTGTTACAGTCAGACTGCGGGTATTTAGACTAGGGTTTACAATACAGCGTGAGATATGATTCCAATTCCTTGGTTACTTTGTACAATTTAAAGACAGAGTTTTTAAGTCTTCTAATATCCACTCCTTCGAATTGTACCGGTAAATTAGTGTGTTTTATTTCCATTAAAGGACATTCAGACAGACATCGAGTTAGTTATTATTTAGGATCTTCTAAACTGTGGGTAATATTAGAAATGGTTTAATACTTATCTAAGTTAAGCCAAGAATAACATTTCGTCCTTTGTTTTCATTACAGACTTTCCATCACGGACGTCCTGTGCCATATGGGAGGGTCAGTCAATATGACTGTGTATACACTGTCTTAAACTTTTAAAAATAGGCCTAGATCCATAACCTAATTTCCACACCTTGGTCTCTTAAGTTAAACTGGTGTTACAGAAGATCATTCATGTTTGACCCATCTGATTCAGCCGAACATAATTATAATTGAATCTATGTGCAATCGCCTGGAGTGTTTGGAGATCGGTAATGGAAAGAAAGGGGAGTAATTCCTGCAACGACGTGACAACAGGCGATGTATTATCAGCCGAGACGTTAATTATGATCTTGTTTAAAAAAAGGATTGTTTGCGATGCTTTGGCCTTCTGTATGAAATTGTCCACGTATTCATTATTTATTTATTTGTACAAATCCAAATCTTCTCTGTTTAATTTGTACCTAATGTTGTTAAATTAATGATATTCTGTTAACTAGTCATGGTTTTAAGTGCATTCTGCTTTGTTTAATTGCATTAACAGTCATGTATCTTGGTTTACTGGTGTATTTTTTTTTTAAAATGGCACGCCAAAACGGAAGTCATTTAGACATACACATTTTACTCCAAGAAGTTCTATTTTTGCTCTAAGTAACCAAAACATAAAACATATTTTAAAACATTGTACAATAAATATAAATATGTTCAAGAAAATGATTAATTTTCATCCAAAATCAATTTTAACGTCCAAGATTTTTGTATTTGGTCCAAGAATTACATTTATATATATTTCGTAACTGTTTTACTGTCTAATTTTTTTTTATCGATCCAATATTTTTATACGGTCCGAGATTTTTCTTTGATTCAAGAGTTTTATTATGTCCAAGAATAGTTTTTGTATCTAAGTTATGTATATGATCGAAGCTTGTATTTCTCTAATCAAGATTCACGTGACCTATCCAAGATTCACGTGACCCGATAAACTGATGACGTATTTTTGTCGCCTGTCTGATATCCGAAACTTCCACTTATAATCAGCGTCTCTAGCTTTGTGCAAGTTAGTTATTTACTTTGGATTGGCCACGGCGTCATGTTAACTGGCATCATCATTTTATATGGTCACGTGAATCTTGTTACGTCGGGAGAATCTTGAAGCGTAAACCGTAAAATCGCCTTGAATCAACTATGATGTATGTTTTGCACCAATACAAAATCTTGGACCGTAACAAAATATATTTTATGAAATAAAGCCGTTGCTTTGGACAAAGGTACTAATTCTTGTACAATGTTTCAAAATATTATTGTTTTTGTATGTTTTCGTTACTTTTACCAAAAGGTGTACTTGTCTTTAATTTTGTCCCGCTTAACCGGACTACCACCTGTCGGCCGGTGTGCAGTTTAATCTATAAAGCCTATAAATGTGCGAAAGGAACATGTACAAACATTAGTTTATGACTTTGCAAAGGCTAAAATCACAGTCAGTTTGCCAACAACAAATTTTATTTTTTAATATATGTCAAACGATGAGATAGTGAAAACTATCAGAGAAATAAACATCATCTCAGTGAGATATTGATATTTGTGGTATCGCTACTGTGAAAATATGACTTTTGATGTTTTCACTGTATATGGAACTACATTTGGTTTAGCTCTGAGTTGTCTCCCCTTCAGGAGCAGCCTCCAGGTAGAGATAACTAGGCGTCTGCTTTAGTGGAACAACAAATATAGTTCGGTATAAAATAAATGGAAAGTACTGTTTGTTCTTGATGGATACGATGAATCTTTCATCGAGCGTGATGAAAAAATTTACATATTGGCTATTGATATAGTGATACTGATACATTAAAATTGATATAGTGGCTGCGCCCCTCGTGAAAATATCAATTTTCTCATCACAGTCGATAAAATATTCATCGTATTCATCAATAAACAGTAGATACCTATATAACATAATATACTAGATTTGAGAATTACAGTTATTAATTATTTCCATTCTAACAAATAACCGACTATACGACAGCATAAGTAAAAGATCTGGATGATTGGCTTATGCAAGATCACATACCTCTAAACAATTAGTATAGGCTGAAAGATGAGTTGGATCGATAAGCGGAATTGGATTCCCTAAGCTACGAATCCAACATTGGATATAGGGATTCCAATCATCAACCTATTACTGCATTTGGGGACTAGGATTCGAAAATCTAAACGCATGCTGATTTGCACATTGGGGATTCGAATCACCAAAAACACAGGTCAATGTTTAGAATAAAGAACATATATTTTAGTAGAGCTACTAAAAGATTATGCAAAAAGATACGACTGTGTTGCATTTCTCAAAGAGATTAGATTTCGACCTGGCAAAATTTGAATTGTGATGAATCTGTAATGTGTACAATTTAATTTTAACCCAAAATATGTTATATAAATTCAGTTTCTGTGGGTCGCATTTTGGCAACATTATTAAAGATGAACAGATGCTATGAAACCGCTTACCATTTAATATATACATATATCAGATCATCGACGGGATAAAAGTACCCGAAGCCGTACAGGTAAATTAGTTTGTTATTTACCGAGGATGTCTTCGCATTCTGTCGATACTTATTTGACAATGACATTGATTCCATGCAAACAACACAACCTGACAATGGTTAATGATCACATGTAACGAAAAAGACGCGGAATTTCTTGATTCCGAACAAATCGCACAGGGTCCCGTTGATCGAAAGGCTATTTGTACTAACACTAGATAAAATCGCTAAGAGTGGATTAAAGATAGACCTTTAACATGACGTCATCTACTAGCGGATAAAATTTAACAGAGCTTCTAACAACCGGCCCTTGGTTGTTACGGGATGTGAGACAAAACCCCCAAAAATTCTTATTTTAAACAAGGATATAACGTATGGCAAAATACCTCTTCTGTATAGACGCTGACGAAATGCAAGTTGTGTATAAGGACCTTTAAAGTGGACCATATAACAACAATGAAACCTACTTAAAATGTATAATCAATCTGATCACAGACTTAATAAACAAGGCTGTAATACTATTCTTTTAAAGGGCCATCGATGTACATTATTATCAAAGTATGCCTACTTAATTGTCTACGTGCCGAAAAACACCTTACACTTAGTTGATTTATTGATTATTGATTGATTAATTGATTGATTACTGTTCAGCGCCATGCTTAAGGATACTTCACTGTTATCGAGGCAATGTACTCCAATACGCTACCTCTCCCACAAACTTTTAACTGCTTGCTTTCTTGAAAAATTAATGTTCCGCAAGTGCTTCGTAAACAGCATTATTGAACTTGGAACATTCTACCTCTAGTCTGACGACCTAACTTGTTCGGAGTTGTAAAAAGTTTCTGGGTCGCCAGTTGTGCTATTCGTACACTCTTTGAAAATATGGCTCTCATTTATGGAACCCTTTAAGGTTAATGGTTGTGGGGGAACCCTTTTCGGTTCAGTATGGAACCCTCACAGCAATTGTTCCAAGTATTTATCCCTGTCTTTTTGTATCAAAGAACCGTTTTTGTCGTAATGGTTTTATATATAACCACCCTGGTTCCATATAGTACCATCATCTTTTCTAAAGAACCCTTTAATAAAGAACCATTATTTCTAAGAGTGTAGGGCCGTTTGCTAGGCTAAAGTTCGCTGTTTTAAACTGTCTTAGGTGGCCTAACAATAAAACCATTGAAGAGTAAAGAAGTGCCACGTAGAATTAAGACTAGTGGCATCAGACCTAAGATTGACTTCTCGCTCTTGAGACAGCTAGTGGAGTTTTTCTAGGACAAGGTTTGGTCTGGCGGGATGATCGTCAAAAATCTGACGATTGATGCAATTATTATGAACATTTGAAAAATGTATTATTGGGCACGAGAAGTTCTACGAATCTCTGGCGAACGGTCGATGTCATAACATCACAGAAGGCTCCGCTGTTTAACAAAAGCTTTACCTTTATTCCTCCAGCATTAATTACACAACATTTGTTAACAAAGCTCCTTTGAATGCAATAGTAGTATGGAAAACAACGCATATACGTTATGTCTCTTTCACAGAAAGATGTCAAGCACGAATTGAGAGAAAACTGTTAACTTATTTTAAAAGCCATAGCCACAGACGTATTTCCAATCAATACACAACTGGAAAAAGGTAGTTCACGAACCCCATATTTTGGTGTTAAGCTTAACACCATTAACTGGTGTCGGTGTAGCGCACACGCAAGTTTTTGCTGCCAATACCATTTATTGAGGTCGTCCACACCATTTATTAGTGTTAGCCGTCGACATCATTTATTGGATAAAGTCGTCGACACCATTTATTAGTGTTAGCCGTCGACATCATTTATTAGTGTTAGCCGTCGACACCATTTATTAGTGTTAGCCGTCGACATCATTTATTAGTGTTAGCCGTCGACATCATTTATTGGTTTAAGTCGTCGACACCATTTATCAGTGTTAGTTGTTGGTATTAACCACCGATACCATTTTGGTTTTCTGTCGAAACCAGTTGTGGTGACAGCCGATATAGCAATTTATTAGGGTTAGCTGTTGACTTATTTATGGGTGTTAGCTGCGACGCCATTGATTGGTTTATGACTTCGCTCAACACTTATTGTCAAGTGCAAACGTCTCAAACAAAACCCAGCAGGGGTCCCTGTGAAGTATCTGGAGATATTGAATGATATTTGTGTCTTTTGGAAAGTTAACAGTATTTTCGTTATTTTGAGATAACTAGAATCTGTTGAAACTTAGAAAGTGTTATCCCAATATAACGAAAATACTCTCGCGATAATGTGAGTAATCTTTTCCATCCTGCATGTGCCTTCTGTAAGTCAAACCTAAGCACACAATTTGCTGAAATGTTCAATTGTCACCTAATCAAGTGTGTCAATTGACTGATGGTGTTACTTGGAGCGTTTTGCAAATAATAGAGCACATCAGTACTACCATATGTCTGTCAACTAGAAGTATGCAGCGGCCTATTGTCCCATGATCAACAGCATTGTGGTTTTTGGTCAGCTTGTAACGTTTCGTGTGACATAAAGGCTGCACAGGAGATTTAACCGTTCTTCGTTCCGCGTTTAAAAAATAAATCAGAAATGACTGGGGAATCATGGGTAATAGAGCTTATGCTAAATTTGCCTTTATTTGAAAAAAAATCACAAGTTACGAACAGATCACGGATGTTATATTTCATGCACTAGGGCCTACTTTTATGTGACGCATACACGAACTGAATATAATCATTGTTTACTAGAAATGTTAAAATTGGCTGTGTTTGGTAAATAGTTGGCTTTCCCATGATTCCTCAGCCGAGTTGTGATATTCCATACACTGTACGCTAGAGGGCGCTACTCGTAATAAGTTGCATAGAAATTGCCTCTCGATGTAGTTGACATTGGATGATGCGACGTTGCATACTTTTAGTTGATAGACTGCTGGTACTATATATACCTTCCATTACAGACAAATCTTACAGGATCATATGGATTTTTTCTATGGAATCGTATAAGGTTTTATAATTATCCTATAGGATGTCCAAAATCCTATAGGATCTTATAGGATTTTTCGGAAATGGCCCACATGGAACTACAGACCTATCGCTGGACGTGGATAGTTTATGCCAATGGAATATCAACTTGGTTTTGTTCTCGTTTCTGCCTATGTATTAAGATAAATACTATATATTTTTTTCTCCTTTTTCTATACAATACCTGTAAACCGTATGTCACAGACTGGTCCATGTTGGGGTTTAACTACATGCAGGGCCCTGTAAATATTAAACACATCTGCTTGTAAAACATATCAACATTTTCTGTAGATTCGTCTATCATAAATAGACACAAGAGTCGTATAAATTTCATAACAACATATTTACCATTCCTCGTGTATGTTTTAATATAGAGACAACTGGCAGGTGATCATTGGCTGTCTATATTGCGCTACCTGTACATTTTTAACATTGTCGTTTTATGAACACCTGCAATAATGACTATGTCTATTATTACCCAGACCGCATAAGTAGACATTTTAGCCGCAAGAGATCGGTAAAAAGAGTGATTTACAAACATGTTTCAAACTCCGACTTCTTCCACGAACGACAGTTCGGTTATTTAAATTTAGGCGAGTTGTAGTTAACATTTGACGGACATTTTGACCCCCAGATTTCCTCTCAATTAAGTAACAATTAAATGGAGTCACATATGAAATGAAAATCACATATACGTGCTTACCATCGCTTTTACCAACACTACTTTCGCATGTTCGAAAAATGTTACGTTATCTCAAGTAAGGCTAACAGAGCTGCAGCCCATCCAACAATAGATCAATATAGCATGTCTGATTTGTTAAACGTGCGTTCAATTCCACAACAAATCTAGCGCGACGTCCTTCAAGACAACATATAGGGGTGAGTGGAGAGGAGTTTTATCTACATGTACTTGTAGACTTGTGGGTTCAATCGAAATATTTATATCGCAATTTGCCCAAGGTAATGAGTGATAATGAGAGATATGACCGTAAACATGTCACTAAGGGTTAGGGGCATTGTTTTCTATGTTTTCGATGCCTTTAATTGGTGTTGACCAACCAATCTCCAACACTTAAATAACATAGAAGTAGGCTGTTGAAAATGTCTCTATACTAATTATTTGTGTCGTCTGCTCAACACCAAAATACAAAACACAAAATAATGGAGTAGAGCGGACACTATTTTCTGACTGTATTTAACAGTGAACGCAAGTGCTGGTTTTATTTAAAGGAGTCAACGTAAGTTTTGGTTTATTTGAAGGAGTCAGAGTGGTGTCTCCCGTGTGGTTGTCCAGGTGGACGAATCAACAGGACTTAAATAAAACTTTAACTAAGGTGCGTTTGACGAAGTTATCGGTCCAGGTCACTTGTCACTATTCCTCATTAATCCTTAATTAAGCGCCGTGTAAAACCGGGAAGAAACCTCGTAAAATGTTTTTTAAAAAAGACAACCCCACGACTGCCACAGTAGCCTCGTGTGTCTCGGGAGGGGGGGG
>JAQQZZ010000728.1:0-12041 GCA_030265115.1 Mopalia vespertina
AGTGGACAATCCGTTGTCATATAAGTGAAATACCCTTGAGTACGACGTTAAACCCCAATCAAACAAACAAACAAACCAAATGAACTGTTTGGACAGACCTCATTCCCGAATTCATTGGTACAATTTCTGCAAAAAGAAAATATTACAAAAATAAACGTAAGAAATATATATAAAATATTTGCCTTAATTTCAATTCTCTTCTTGTAGAATTACTAACTGCTTGTACAAGATTGAGGATTTTGTTTTTCTAATGCTTTTAGGATTTAACTTAAGGCTTCGTTGTACACATGTTTTTCTGATGTTTTCCACACCACTACCAATGCTAAGTGAGATAAAGTGTGTTTATTTTAAAATAATCTGTCAGTACTGTGGATTTTGTATTAATGCTCCCTGATTCAACAAGGTAGTATTTAGACATGATGTTGTGCATGTATATTCACAGTGGGGGAATTCTCCTCACAGTGGAACCTTCCTGCTGCAGTCAAGAACACCTCTGCTGGGAGAGATAAAACAGCCAGCCAAGCAGAAGAGTTCCATGTAGATTTATAGGTCTGGGGTCAAATTGGCACATAGTTTAGACGAACTATGTGCTAAATGAAAGACAAGGGGAGTAATCCTACGGCCAATGCATGCCTGAACAATGATCACTAATTTGTAGACTGTGATTAAAGGCTATTGGGGCTGTTTGTAACAGCAACGGGCACACAGCTCTAACTCGATTATCGATAGAATTGGACAAAAGCTTTACGCCAAACCAGATCTGATTTCAATAAGCGTCAATGATGTACTGAGACTATTCTCTACGATTGCTACTTAGAGTGGCAAACTAGCTGCGGGTAATCTTTACAATGAAACTATTTTATTAAATTGTTGTTGTTTATGTGATTTTAATTCAACCAATGACATGACCACCCTTCACAGTGCTAGATTGCTAATGTTAGATGGACTTTTGTTTATAAAGTTTCCACACACAGAGATTCACAAGAAAGGTTATTTGGGAAACATCCTTTCTTGCAAAATGATCAGTTACTGGCAAGAACTTGGATTTTTTTTTTCACTGAAATAGCACTGTTCCTTTTTTAAATTATATTGGTATAATAGAAATAGTTTGGTATAAAAGTAAAAAAAATACACAGACATTGCAATATGAATATAATTTTTTTAGAAATATATATTTGTAAGATTTTTCCCTGAGTATTCAAACATTCTTTGTATTAAAATTTTTGAATTGTTAATAGGTTTTGTGGGATTATTCTATACACTAACTTGAATAGAAGGACAAACTTAGAAGCTACTGTCATAATTTATAACTGCCATTTCAGTGAAACAGTCCTAAGTATGTGTAAAAGGCCACGGTTTTCCACTGTAATAAGGCAGTGTGAAGTGGACAACTTCACGTCATATAAGTGAAATACCCTTGAGTATGACGTTAAACCCCAATCAAACAAACAAACAAAACATAGAGCATGAAGAACAATCTGTAACGGAGGTAAGAAATGCATGAAAATGTTCTTTTAAACGGATATACTGACAGGATAGGTAAATAAGGGTTTCTTGGACGGAATTTATATCCAGGTGAAACTTTGTCGATAAATTTCTGTTGTTTTCATTAAAACAAGCCAAAAAGAAATGGTTTTTGGATTATTGTCGCCAAAAAGAAACAATAATCTTCTCAAATTTAAGTCTGAGTAAAATTATTTTCATACATAAGATTGATACTAGTTTAAACATGGCATGCTTTGTAAAGTTAACCAATGCGCCCTGCTTGTTTTATTTGTTTATTGGATGTGTCAAAAATAATATGGAATTGTACCCTCTAGCTATGGGTAGTTTGTCTGAAGAGTAGCAATGCTGTCTTAGCTTAAGCACTGGAGGACGATTAACTTTCCAACAGTATCAAAATGCCTCACATTTTATAGTTGTGCTAGTGTCAATTATTGTTGAAATGCACTGCTGTCATATAAGTGAAATAACCTGAAGCCCTGCATAAAACACCAATCAATCAATCAATCAATCAATCATAAGGAATTAAGTATTTCTGACTGTAAGAAAAAAAGACATTCTCTCCTTTTGGATTCAGGATTCAATTAGAAGTGAAACTATGTTGATGAATTAACCCATGTCTACTTAACAAGCAGCCAGTGCAATTTATTTTCAACATTGTGTCAATTAAGACAGCTCATTTTATTTTACTGCCCATTGTAGCGTGACATAGCTATGTATTGAATCAGCTGGAAATGTTTGTATACAGAGCTGTGTTTTTTCTTTAAAATTTGTGAAGAGCCAAAGCCTATTATAGAGTTTGTCCTAGTGGTATATTAGTGTTGACCGTTCAGCTGACTGGAGGCTTGGAGTAGTGAGTCGCGTAGAAGGCCAGTGTTTACCAATAGCTACTGATGATCAGTGGCGTTCAGTGCCTCTCTTAGACCAGACCAAAGCTCAACAGCTGACAGACACAACTAACTCCAGCAGTAAAAGGGATTCACCATTTAACTAGCCCGCTACACACAGGCCTCGTATAAACAGCAGGAACTTTTTTCTACTATGGGATAGAGGCTTAGTAAAGAACCAAGGACTGTCTCGGTATATAAGGGGCTGATGGACTGCTCATGAGCTGCCTGAGCATTAATACATACTAAGCTGGTGTAAGTCAACCAGCCAGCCCAGCGAACACAGATACCATGGTCAGATCTGTCCATCAATTACTATTATCTTATGGAGATTTACCCATCATCCTTTCCTCAGGAAGTCTATGGAGAATTATCAAACTGACCAAAGTACATCTTCATGGAAACTCTTAGTTGAATTTGATTATCGAGAAAATTTGTAGTCGATGTATAAGTAATTTTAATTAATTAATTATCGTTGCGAATGTATTTCTGATTTGCACTGTAATGCCCATAGGAAACTTTAGACAGGCTTCCTATTTAGTTTTATTAGAGTATTAGTGTAGGTAAATGGATGCTCATTGGACTAGCACTTGATGTGCCTAAAATTGTATTACTATTACCTCTGTACCTGTAAGAGGTGTGTAGATTCTTCACTTACCTGACCTCCATGGGATGCTGTAATGTGTAGAGGACTGTTATTATACTGATTACCTGTCTGTGATGACCTGGAATTACTCTTGTTAGGCATACCAGGTGTGACAATTGGCCATGCCAAGGTAAGGCATTTTATTTGATTGATAAAATATGTTATCTGCATTTGCAGGAAAAACTGTCTTCTAGCATGGGCCTCTGAATTCTGCTGAATTCTATTTATGCTCATCTGTATAGGATTATGATTAGGATTGTTGTGTGATTTTACCAAGTTTCCTCAGCGGGTGGTTGGAGGGAGCTTCATGGTGCCCTGGTGCTCTCAGAGCTAAAGGGGAAGCTGCTCTGTTTGTGGTGTCTGTATTGCGTCCTATATTTGTCCCGTCTTGTCTTTGTTTGTTGCCAGCGTGTCGAGGGTGGTTTCCTTCATCCATTGGGCTGGCACATCGTCATATAAGTGAAATACCCTTGAGTACGACGTAAAACCCCAATCAAACAAACAAACCAAGTTTCCTCAGGATTTTCCTCTAAATACCAACAATGAACCCGGTCGGTGTACAATTGAAACACAACCATACTATTGAGGTTACTGACTTACCAGAAATGTATAAAAGTAAAAACCTAGAAATCCAAATAACAATTTTATGTTTAATTCTATTATATTATTGACCCTGTAGCGATGAGGAGTGTGTTTGAAACCTGACAAAACACATCACACTTTAATACAGGTATGCTAGTGTGGCTGTATTGTTGGAGTATCACCATCCTCTGAGCATGGTGTTAAACAACAATCAAGCAATCACTCATTCGATTTATTGGATCCTGCTATCTACATGTATTGAACTGTCTTCCTTCATGTCAATATAATTACTTGAATTAAATAGGTCTTAACTTGCCCTCTGACTAAGGACACTATAATTGAAGTGTATTTATGCTGACACCTATGGGGGAACATTAATTGTCTAACTAACGGTCCACATGATGGTTATGTTGATGTTCACTCTTTGAAAGTACATCGCCATCATATAAGTTAAATACCCTTTAGCACAGCATAAAACACCAATCAATCATATTTTACCTGAGAAGTATATTATTGGACTTTTATATGTTAATAAGGATTCTACTCCAATCTGGTATGGGAAAAATAAATGTTCAAAGTTACAGATAAGTTTTATTGGAAAGTCTTGGCTGGTTTAAAATGTGTCTCATAAATCCTGAACCTGTGAATTGGATCCAAATAAAGGCTAATGTTTGAGGATTATCTCCAAACAGACCATTCCAATTTCCCAGATAGTGTTGACAAGTGTCAATAGTGCAGGCTATGGTGTGGAGGAATGGTCATTGAGGTTTATGGCCTGTCTTATTGATTATGTGGGAGGCCTGTAAATCTGTCTGAATTTTAAACAAGGATCACATTGTTTTTAGTTATTAAGCTTCTCATAATTTGATTAAGACAGAAAAATTAAATCTCACCAAAACTTAGTTACTTGGTAAGTGGAACATTTTTACCTGTTGATAATTTATCCATCCCTTTAGTTGGAACCTAAATATGACCTTAGGGGCATTATGGCAGCTCTTGCTGATATAATATTGTACATAAATGACCTAAAAATGTCATATAAAACTGTGTAGGTAGACACTTAAACCAATAGTCTCAGATGTGAAAGACATTCTGTTTTTGTGTCCATAAAATCCAGAAATAATTATAATTATTACTCACTATTTATGCTGCGAAGGGCCCTACAGGTGTGGCTGACAATAAGGGATAACTGGGGAGAAATCAGCCAGTCCAATTAGACATGCTTCACCCATATCTATATTTATTGCAATCCTCAAGTTCATGTCACTTCCTCTTCACACTACACATATCCTTGACACCACATTGTGTTAAAGCTGAAGTACTAAGATAATGGTATATAGGGTTGTTCTACACCTGTCTGTTCTGCTGGATTCCCCTGGGCCACCTAGGGTGTTCTGGGTTCACTAACAATCACAGGACATAGGGTACCTTTGTGTTACCTGTATACCTATTGATAAGACAGACAGTTTAACAACCAGATAACAACTGCTATCAAATTACAATCCTACCCTAAATGACTACACAATGGTCAATCTTGTACCTACATGCACATCTACATAGATAAGGTAAGAAGTGAACATCAAAGGAAATCCTAAACTGATAAGATTTACCTGGCTCTATTTACACCTGTTTGTCTAGCTTAGTCTGTAAAGCTAATCAGGGACTTTATTAGTTGGGTACTGTCTGTTAGGCTATCCATACATGTGACAAGTCAGACAAACCAGTCATTTTGTTATTAATTCCACAATAGTATAGTCATTGAGATATTCTGATACAACTGTGTTTTATGGTCCGTTCAGATTCAATCTTATTGTGGATTTTCTCAGAGATTTCATTTATTTGAGACTATGATCCGTAACAGGTATGTACTAGTTTGATTTCAACAGATTTGTACAAGCTATGGCTTATGGTATAGTCTCCGGGACTCTCCACAGTCCAGCGAAGTTAACATTGGGCTTACATCTTTAAATGTCATTCAGAGCTTGAATTGCAACATAAGCCGAGAAATATATATCGATTCCTAGTTTATTTAAAATCAACAGTTCAATGTCTCATGTCTGGATTTACATGGAATTGTTGCATTAAAATTAGATAGAAATTAGAATCAATATATTGTTTGACTTACTGAGTTGGTTATTACATTCAGACATGAAACACTGAAACATTATCAAACATATTTTTACTATTTCTGTCAAATGAGTAAATCAATCTAAAGGTGTAGCTGTTCCTCACTAGTCTTTGGTCAGAGCATTTCCATGTACATGTAGGAGAGAGAGCTATTAATCTATCTATAAGATGTGCCAGTTCAGACATTGAATTTTATAGGTCTTTCAATTTATGTTAAGCGAAGTAGTCTGTTCATATAGACTTTTTATCCTCTGTTTCAGATGCAAAATGGAATATTATAAGTCTTTCAATTTATGTTAATTGAAGTAGTCTGTTCATATACAGGACTGTGCTGTAATCTTTTCCAGCAGAACCTTAAAATGGGTCCGTCAAATTTCTTGAGATACCCTAATATATTGCATTTGCTTTGCTGATTCTTTAAATACATAAATGTGCTTAATGAAAAATAAAGCAAAATAGCTTTATAATACAAACTTCATTGATAATCTGCTTGACAAAGTTTGTCAAAATCAGTGACAAAATGCAAATTTAGAAGAACACTGCAAACAATTTGAGAAACCTATAAATGGGTTCTCCTAAAATAACTTTGCATAACGATGGGAAGACCCCGTTCGGTCCGTTCTCCCCAACAGCACAGGTCTGCATACAGACTTTATATCATCTGTTTCAGATGTAAAATGGAGTAGTTTTGTTTTAGAGAACTTTGATACACATGTAGCTGTGTGGCTATGTGACCATTAGTTATTGTGATTTTAAATGGAATGCCTATCTCATTTACCAGTACCTATATTGGTATAGAAGTCCTGGGTATAGTTCCACAAACTGCAATCTTAGTCTAAGTAGATCTTAAGTACCATGACTACTCAATACCTTCAGTACTGGTCGCCATGACAATTAAGATTAACTTAGGTTAAAATTGCTTTGTGGAACAGGCCCAAGGACTTGGACAAACTGGTATATACTGTGTTATTTGTCAATAGACATTTATAGGTTTTCTGCTTCATTGCGTTAATATTTGATGACAAGAATTGTGATTCGTATATCCCCTTCTCACAGAGATCAAAGGCAGGTATTTCCAATTGCAATCAGACTAGCAGATTTAATTCATGTCACTAATTATTAAGGAACAGAAAACACCTGTATTCAACCTATAAAAGCCTATAATTAAGATTTTTCTTTTTAAACATTTCAACAAACAAACAAAATATATTATTTTTAGTTTTATAATAAGAAAAAATGAAGTCTCCGCTGTGACATGGATCAATTGGATAAAAAGAAAACAGACCCTCTGATCAGTATTTGGAGGGCGTATAGTAAAATACATGTTCTCATTTTAAATTCTCGGAGGCTTTGGTGTAGATCTAAGTCAGGTATTCCACTTCCTGTCCCTCTGTCGAATTGTTGCTACCATATCAAGCCAGAGCATGACGAGTAATTAGATTAACAATAAATTAACAAATCCGAGATAGTAAATGGACAGAATATGATTGAATGGGGAGATATCATCAGGTACTAATGGCAGCACACTAATACTAATGAGGCAGTCCCAAAGTACAGGATTTTAGAGATTTGTTTCTGCTTAAACAAGATGATTATAATTATTATAGATGTATATTGATTTTAAATGTGGTTGCTTATAAGAATATAATTCTTATAGATGGTATATTGATTTTAAATGTGGTTACTTATGAGAATATCATTCTTATAGATGGTAGATTGATTTTAAATGTGGTTACTTATGAGAATATACACGTAATTCTTATAGATGGTATATTGATTTTAAATGTGATTACTTATGAGAATATAATTCTTATAGATGATATATTGATTTTAAATGTGGTTACTAATGAGAACATACTTCTTATAGAGATGGCCTCCCAGTCATAATATTGTTAATGTTTGAGAGATGTTTTGAGCTTATAGCCAGAGTATTCATTAAATTGTATAATCTGTTGACAGTGTAAGTTTAAGCTACCCTATGCCTGGATGTGCTTTGTACTTAACTACCAGTGTCAACACAGAGAGTGTTCACCATAGGCAAAGTTTCTTCTGGTTTTAGTTTATTATTTTATTCAAACATTTGTCATTGTGAAATCGGTTGCTATGGTGAATGTTTATGGTTAAGTAGATTTGGCCTTAATAGCTTTTGCTGACTTTCTTGGTGATTGGTGTTTGCAAACAGAGGACAAATGATTTGCTGTCTTGGTTGTATTGTCTTTTGTCACGATAATAACAGATTTGATAAATGTAAGAGCTGTCTCCTAGAGGAAAAAACAAGTACCACTTAAAATTTTCTTACATACTTTCTGAGCTGAGGTGTCTGCTTTAAATCATCGGTCACGATTTATGGGAGCTTTGAATACATCATACCTTCAGAGTGTTTGGCTATGGACAGGATCTGGTTAATGGAGAACATCTCCAAACACTGTGAAAGATTGCCAAACCTACCAGCAACTCACAATGTTTTTATCTCCTTCCATTGGTATTCACAAGGATTTCGCCCATATCAGAGTAAGGCGGAAAGTGATTTTTTGGCCGAGAAGCTGGGAGCAACACGACCCATTCTGTGACAGCCGAAGCTCTTCTATGATGACCAAACAGCCCTTGATCATTCTTCCATTTCATGATTGACCATTGAGGAAGCTAAATTAAGTCCTGTCAATCTATTCATCTTTTCACAGGCTGTTTTTGTTCGCAAATGAATCTCTTCTCTTTTTGTCACCTATTTCTTCTATATTTTGCTCCGACTTTCATCATATACCTGTAATATAGGAACATTTTAACCTTCACCTCACCTCACTGTAACTGCGAGGTTTTCTCCTCTACAATTACCATTTATTGATTTTACCTCTGCCTTTAAATTTACTTTAACTATGTGGTTATCTTTCTGTTCTAATTTGACCTTTATTCTCTGTTATTTAGTTAGTATAAATAACCTCCTCGTTACCTTTGTCTTACGAATGGAATTCATTTAGCCTGGTCAGAGTCACACATAAAGCTTACAACCAGTCTCAAAATAGACCATAGTGAAAATGTTTTTTTAAAATGACATTCACTATTCCGTGTTGAAGCAGCCCCACCACTTTGATGAACAGTGTTGATGTAATCCAGTGTCATTATAGATGTGAATATACTGAATCCTAAATGAGCATTGTTCACCATATTCTGTCTCATTTGAGCCTGTTCTTGGTGATAAATTATACATATAATCAGATTGTGGGACTCTGTGTAATCCCTAACAATATGTTGACAGATTAGTCAGAATTTTAGAACATATCGAGGAAAAACAGGTGAAAATGGCTGAATCTGAAATGATCAGAGAGTAGATTCTACTGACATATTAGGTTGTTATAAAGGATTGCATTAAATGTGTCCCTTTTAAATCATGACAATATGTAAGGAAATTGATATTTAAGAAGTTTGTGACAGGAATATAGCCGTATTTACTGTATATATATATGTTTAAAGTAGATGTACAGACATATGATTAATGAGAGGTAATAAATCCTTCTTAATGAACTGACAAAGGGGGATAACTTTACTGATTATTCAGACTTAGAATTGGCCCTCTTGAAATAAAATACCTGCACTATGATCCCTGCTCAATAGTCAGATTAATTACAATTTCAGCATTTTTTTTATAACATTTCAAGTTTTCTTTTTTATTTAAACCTGTTTTTAATGGTTAGCTTACTTAAGGCAATACAAATTAAACAAGCAAAATGCATTTCTTTTATAGTTATCACTTTTATATGAAATAAGACTGGCTGAGGGAGACCAGACAGTTTTCTGTATACCCCCCACCAGAGCCTCATTCTGCTATAGTGTAAACAGAAATTCCCCAATCTGACAGTTATTTACACTATATAAACAAACATGAAACAAATTCTGGAATATATGCTTAATTAGCAAGGAACTGAAGACTAATAAAAGTTAAAACAGTAGCTTACAGACAGGGAAATGACAATATGAAGACTTTACTTTGTTGGATTTATTTATTTTTAATTTTTTATATATACATGTTAGTGGTCATTGCCTTCTCTCAGATGTATATAGGTTACCCATAACACAACTCGAGATTAAGGTCTATTAATAAACTTGTCTTTGGGAGTTTATCTAGAATATAAGATGATTTGTCGATTTTAATTAATCTACATCCCAGTGTGCCATTGTGATTACTTTTAAGAAATATATAAGATTGTTGGTATTGTGTTGTTGTGGTCTACAGTGTACATGTATGTATGAAGGTTCTGCGTCAGTTGTGGGGAAAGCGATTTTTGATAAGACCATAATCTATGTTTTACTTCTAATCATTTCTGAAGATTTCATGATATAAATTTTAATTTATATTAACTATTTAGTCCGTTATTACAGTAAGGGGATCTCCCCAGTTTCCCTAGCATTGGTGGAGCACATGAAGCATGTAGCAATCAGATCTTACCAGATGTATTTAAATCCTCAACAGTTTAAATAGTTCTAGTCTGGACCTCCATTATAAAAACAAGGTGATTTAGTAGTTTGTAAACAAGCCCAGCTTTCTGTGGGGATGATATGAGACTGTTAAGTGGCTTCTGGTCAGATTTCTCCTCTTGACAGATACAACTGGTCCATCCACTGGTCAACTTTGACAGATTTATTACATGGCCATATGTTATGTTTATAGGCCAGGCAGTCCGTTACTATGGATATATTGCAATGATATGTTGAAATAGAGCTCTTGTTTAGAGCCAGTTCACATTAGCCATGGTGTGTTATGAACAACTGATAAAGGTCCTGATAGCACATCTTATACTCTTAGTTTTGTATAATAGTCCTTTAGAACCAGCCCTCTTTAAAGACAGTTTATATCCTTGTTTTTCAGGGCATATAACAGCCCTGTATTGGCCAGCTTCTCAAGGCATATAATAACATCCCTGTAATGGTCAGCTTTTCAGGGCATATAACATATAACTAATTTTCCAGCTATCGGTCCAGCTGTAAACCCAGTTTTTACCTCAATTTTAGCTTAACAGCACACAGCGGATTCAGTCAAGTCACTGTCATACATGTATGTAGTATCACATTGAAATTTGCACAGCATACAAATCCTGCTGTCTCTAATATTCCCTTTTACACTGGGGTTAGGGTATCTTTTTTTGCAGGAATCATACCAGAAGATGTCATATTTTTAATGTAGAGAAAGAACATTTAGCTTGATTCCACTGGGATTGGAGCTCTGGTCTCTGGCTAGCAGGGTCAGCACTTTAACTGACTGAGCTAGAATGATACCCCCAGTAAAGGTACATTCTAGACACAAAATCTGAGAAAAGAGATGTTTACTTGAGATTTACTTTATCATATCACATGTGTTAGCTGAGAAGGGATGTGAAATAGAGCTTTCTTATGGATAGCTTAACTTAAAGTCATTTAAGCAAGTTTTTAAATAAATTTCAGGTGATCAGTTTATAAAGAATCTTGTGTGTATTATCTCGTTAGATTCTTGTGATTTAATTGAAAATGTCTCATTAGTCTTAAATCACGCACATAATTATATCAGAGAAATTTATAGATATGAGATATTTGATTAGGCAGGAGTTCTTCATTAGCACCTGACAGCATTATTGCTTATTCTGTGGTTTACGACATGAAATACACTCATATAACTTCATTTAGATGATTTCATTTATGTACCACTCAGAGAGCATATGACCTTGACTGTTGTGGGTTATAAAACAGGTTTAAAAGGCCACAATGCATTTTGCTTTGAGTGGAGTTTGGGATTATCGAATTTCTCCTCACAAACTACGTTTATGAGAGGTTCAGAATGTTGTCTGTTTTGGGGGAATGTTCAGTTTGACATACATTTTCCAGCCCTCAATGTGTATATTCTTCAGCGCTCAATAAGGTTATTCTCCAGCCCCAATGTGTTCTTGTATTTGTCCTGTGATGTTTTATTGGTTGCCAGTGGTGTTGGGGGAGGGGTTGGTTTCCTTCACCCATTGGGCTGGCACGCCCTCATGTGAGTGAAATAACCTAAAGTAAGCCGTAAAACCCCAATCAAACAAACAATGTGTTGATCCTCCAGCCGCCAATGTGTCGTTTCTCCAGCCCACATTGGCTCAATGTTTTGATCCTCCAGCCCACATTGGCTCAATGTTTTGATCCTCCAGCCCACATGGGCTCAATGTTTTGATCCTCCAGCCCACATTGGCTCAATGTTTTGATCCTCCAGCCCACATTGGCTCAATGTTTTGATCCTCCAGCCCACATTGGCTCAATGTTTTGATCCTCCAGCCCACATTGGCTCAATGTTTTGA
>JAQQZZ010000739.1:0-12041 GCA_030265115.1 Mopalia vespertina
CTGACTATAGTATATATTTACAATAATGTCAATTGGCAATCACAGCATAACGCTGGTAAGCACTACTGACTTTATATTAACACCAATGTCAATTGGCAACCACAGCGGACGCTGGTAAGCACTACTGACTAATATTTTACTACAATATCGAGTGGCAATCACAGCATAACACTGGTTGGCACTACTGACTAAGGTTGTACAGGAACGTCAATTGGTAATCACAGCCTAAAACTGTTAAGCACTACTGACAAATATTTTGTAACAATGTCAATTGCCAATTACAGGCTCAGCATAACGCTGGTAAGCACTACTGACTAATATTTTACAACAAAGTCAATTGGCAATCACACCTACAAACTGGTACATGTAAGCAGTACTGACTACTATGTATTTAATAGTAATGTCAAATGGCAATAAAGGATAGTGCTGTTAAGTTCTACCGGCCAATCTGTTACAATCTCTGGTGTGGTTGTAATTAAACGGAATTAACCGAGTAGCCAGCGGCCAAAATAAATAGCACCCGGAATAGTTTTATAGAGATGATATATTCCTTTGCCGTTTAAATGAATGCCGTCAAATTCAAATGCTGAGGCCTAACACTCGTTTGGTTTATTTAATAGGCCTAAGTGTGTGTGCCAAATAATTGTATATTCACAGTTTAATAAAGAACTCTTCGGCAGGTCATTTAACTGAACACTTCTGGTATAGTAACCTGCATTACGTGGGTTTTAACGTGGCAGGCAAACAACGATAAAGGCAATATTATGCCGTATGTGCAATAAATCAAGGAAAAGTATAAATTGCACAAATATATCATACACAACTGTACCTCGTATTCATTTGAATCAATTCATTGACGCCAATTCGCAGAACTACGATATCAGGCCAGAAAGAGGCGACTAGTCCTACTGACACATCGTTTTTCCACAAGTTGACTTGGGGATGGTTTAGATGCAGAGTTCTGTATCTCTGATCATCTATCATATCATGTAGCCTTAGAGATACAAAGTTTGAACGATCCTAACCGTGTAATTTTAAGTTTTTACATTTATAGACTTTTATGTGTTCAATGAACTACTGTCCAATGATGTTTTGTGATGTGAACGCTGTGATACATTTTGTATGTCAAAATGCATCATGCTACTTGAGATTCCACTGTAGGGCAATTACACGATTAGAAGTCTGCAAACTCAGTAGCTAGGGCATGGTTCTACCGCCAGTCATCGACTGTTATACTTTAAAATCATTATCTGGCCTTAGACGTTAGCCTATTGTCAATTACTGATGTAAGATAATGACCAAGGTTCCGAATAATAGAGTTGCCCAAAACTAGGCCTAGCTAATTCGATTGCAAGTGCAATACAGATGCATGATTGTCTTTGAAAATAAGTTTAGGTCGAAAAACAGTTGCCTTTCCCTTTAAGTCAAATTTCTTCCTCTTCAGGAAACGATCAATCCAAGATGGTCTATATTGGCTGACCCTAATGCTGTTCATCGCAGGATCACACCAACGTATTCACGGTGAGTATTAACTAGTCTATGTATACACGTCTCATATAGATATTATAATCACCTTGATCATGTTTGGTGAGGGGTTTCTACCCTACATATAGAGTAGGCTACCTGGAAACGACAATGCGATGTCCCTTTAACGAAATGGCCATGCGAATCTTTTTTTAAAAACTCCAATCATTATATTTTTTTCTTGGAGACTTTGACTTGAAGATAGAAATTCACTTTTCAATGAAAAGTTTTAACAGAAACCATTTCCAGTCGAACATGGCGAATGTAACCGCCTGGGAAATGCTACCTGAAAATTATGTTCTTTTTCAATCTTTACACCTGCATGTCAACCCTTCAATATATTTATACCTTTTTTCAAAGAAATTCAATATCTTTATAAAGATATGTTGGGCCTGTAATCCAAAGGTCCCCGGTTCGATTCCCGGTGGAGGCAAGCAAATGTTTCTCTCTTCATTTATTCGATTTATAATGAACTGTTAAATGTTCATCTATCCATTACAATTTCAGACTGTCCAAATGAATGGGAATTATTTGAGCAATCCTGTTACAAATTTGTTTTCTATCCCTCGAGAATCTTCGACGAGGCTAAGCTGGAATGTAAGGTAAACATCACAATAGGGGCCTACCTATCTCTTTTCACCAAAAGCACTTATCGGCAAAATCTGAAGATAATTGAGCAAAATGGATCTAAATCAGAAAAGCCAATGATTGTGTCAAAGGATCGCTTATCTATATAGTGCTCTAAAATATGTCAAAATATGATAATTTTAAATTTACGTTTATCCGCTAATAATTGTTTTTGTTTGAGTTTTACCGTAAACACATTAAATAAAGTGTCATGGCCTAAAAATAAATACATATAAACACACAGGTTAAGTGACGCAAGTCGATTCATGTGTTGGAATGAGACCGCCAATAATATTAAATAACAGCATTGCATTGTTTTGGTGGATTTCAATGGACTGCATTTTCTTTACATGGTGCGAGTAGATGGGTGGGGCTGGCTTAGTCAGTGTTAACAGTCTACAAGAGCAGAAATATTTAACTGACTGGATTAAAAGATACGACAACCAAAGGTGAGTTTTTCGATGCGATCCGTGTTGTTCATTTGAGATTTTGTATTGCGGGTTTGGGAACATTAAAATGTGAAACTAAAAAACAAGCAATAATCTATTTGAATTTTGAATTTTAAGAAATCAAAATCAAAATCGACAAAATTGTTCATTTATCTTTATCTGAAATCAAAAAATAAAACGAATTGAAGTTACACATACGGATCCTTTACTTATAACCCTTAATAAAAATTAAAAATATTATATTAATAGATGGAAATCGAATATGACAATGCTCTAATGATATATAAACTGCAGTTACAAACATACTTTTTTCTGCTGTTTATAATCTTCTATGAATTGTGTCCATCTGCACGTGTCTTTTTGGAGAATATATATATAGTGAAACGTTTTGCCAGTGCCAGACAAAAATTGGCAGTCTCGCGAGGGAAAACTATTCACAGGCATCTTGTCCCAACATTGCTGCCTCATAACCAATCAAGAAGTTCATTTTTGATCAATTCATTTTTGTAGATAAAGCAGTTGTGCCGCTCATCCGCCACAAACTTTAGCTGCTTTCGGTTGACATAATTTAATATTAAAAGGCACTGACATATAGACTTTCTTTAAGGTATGCATCTTGCACCATGCATTGTGTCCTGTATCCTGTATGACAAGACTTAGAGAATGCATTCTCCTTGTGAGTTTCTGATTTATTACTAATCCGCGTATGCATGGTGTTATCACAATGTGTGCTTTCTTAACTTAACTAGTGTGATATTGGTATGTTTTGGTATAATTCAAAGGCTTCTCTGGTATACGAGTGGAGTTGAGGTACCATCTGTCGGTTTTCGTTGGGAGGGAGATGGAGGGACAGTGTCTAATGATTTAATCTACTGGCTAAGTGAAGAGGATCGACAGAGAACAGGGGAAATTATACTCTACAGATGGTTAGGTAAATGAATCCTCTAAGCTAGTCGTACAAGTTTTTTCAGGCAGAATTTAGTTCATTGTGACGTTTGTCATAACTGTCACAACTGACCAATAGTGTTACTTGTGGGCAACAAGCTTCACCTGTCGTTTTAGTAAAATATGCCTACAGAAGATTCCAGATCAAAAAAAAATCTTGAACAAGCTGGATAGGATAAAAAGGCTGATGACTGTATCTCATTTCTAGTCAAAGGTCATCTTTCATGCTCAAGAAATACCCTTAGGAGTCATAAAGAATTAGGCTGTATATAACAATTTATGAAAGCAGAGGGTAAACTTATTGTGTCATCACTGCATGTTATTGTATTCAGATACGGAGGTGGGGTGGAGTAGAGGAGTCAGGACTTTAGACTTACCGTTTATCTGTGAAATACCACAAGCTGAGGCTTACAGAATCATAGAGGAAAGTCGGGATTTCGGTAAGGCAAATGAAAACAGTATAGTCGTATAGTAGTATACGTTCAATAAAACCATCAATATTATTGACTCAATATATTGAGTCATTATTATTGAACGTATGTGGCCTATATTGATGACAAATATTATCGATAACCATCATTGAGTCAATGTATTGACGGATCAAAACCAGTTTGATTTTTATTGACGATGTATCAATATATTGATGGATCGTCGATTTATCGAAACACGCTATTGAGCGTGTGTGGAGAATCCGTCACTATATTGCGTCAATATTTTCAGAATTTCATTCCCTCGCCGACTTTGAAAGAGCACAAAGAAATTATGGCATTATTGACGGAAATATTGAATCGTGTGTGGGCATTTTCTGTCAATAGTATTGATTTCACTATATTGAGTCAATATATTGAGTCCATAGTATTGATGGTTTTATTGAACGTGTATGGACCTCTTTAGAAAATAACCAAAGTTTGTATGCTCTAAAAGTTAGAGCTTTTATTGTCAATAGTCATTAAATCCGATATTTTCAACTTATTACTCGCTGGTGCCAACGATACATTTTATATATCGTTTGCCACATGGGTTATTCACATGTCGTAATCAAGAAATCACACTAAGCCTATGTACAAGCCCCATGGGATTTATTCCCGCCAAAGACAGGCTTCTAGTATTTGCCTATTTTATTTAGGTCACATACTATGATATGTTCACATGCTAACTTTCATTGCCGTTGTCCGATTCGACATCTTCAATTCTCATTTTCTTTTACCTGACGTGTCTTATATATGTTTTTAATGTATATTACAAATTGTATGTGTTGCGAAAACATTTCTCTTTTATCAGATACTGTTAAATATAAATAACTTATAAGTCTTTTCGTGATCTTTTCTTTTTCAGATTACGGAACAAACATTACAGACCCAAACATGTTCCTTAGAGGACCAACGTTTTCTGTTGAAGCCACAGACATTGTAATAGTGAGCCAGAAACAGCAGCTGGCCGCTGTGGAGTGTGTGGCCAGTGCTAACCCTTCAGCAAAGTATGGCTGGAGTAAGATCGAGTCAGGGATGGTCATTGATATAACAAACGATTATAATCCCAGATATATGCTAACAAATGGTAGATTAACGATCGAAAACCCCGAAGATGGAACGGATTCGGGCCGATTTCAGTGCAGAGCAGAAAATCAATTCGGATTGATTCAAAGCAATATAATACAGATCTCATTTGGATGTAAGTTGTTTCGCATCAAAATATAAATAAAATGTTTTATTATCAGTAACAATAAGTATTTCCGTGTTCCAGATTTAAATTGAACAGATGTTTGAATCGCGACCGACGAGTTCTGTTATATTACTTACAAAATACATGAAAGATATAAAAAGTATTATTAAAAGATGAAGTCTGAAGATGATGTTTTTTTTTCTGATATTTTTGGTTGATTTCAGCCTTAGGAGAGTTTTCAAATGTTCCACGAGAGTCCGTACGGGCGTATGAATATAGTGGAGCGGCTATCGAGTGTATCCCCCCACAACATAAACCAGGTACTCATTAATGACGATTATATCAATTATTGTATTTCAGATTTATATTTTTTTTTATATCAGGAAGTTTGTTTTTTATTGAAACTGAGATTCAAAAGTACGTTAACTAGGGTTTCCATACAAGGTATATATATAGGGTCTATGTATTTCCCAAATTAACAGGGATATCGATTCATGAAAACACACCAATTATCTCATGCTCCAGATAAACTCTCATTAGAGACAAGTTTCTTAACAGATATAATGCATCTGGGTATTTTTTGCCCGTCTATGAAGTTACAGATACCAGCTAGTCAACCAAATTTCCGTAATACCTGTTAACCAAATCGATAGAAAGCCCCCGTGCCCTCGTTTCTCCAGTCATGGTCGTCTGACACTTTAAAGGAAAAAAAAAAAAAAAACCTATGCCTAAGATTTTCATATAACATGGAAAGCTGTTTCTGTTTCTTACACTATTTTCCCAAGTATCATTAATTGCTTGTTATGCTGTGTTTTGTATAACCTGGTAAAAGACTTCGCAAACCTTCTTTTATAGCTCTGTCTTACCAGTGGTACAAGGATAGAGCCGACAATTTCGTACGCCCCAGTCTTCAGCCATACCTTTTTATATCATCGCTGGGTAAACTGTATTTCTCTGAGGTAACACGAGTGGATGAGGGGAACTATTTCTGCATCGCTACTTTATCGTCTAGTTATGGTTTAGGGGAAATAACCGTGACTCCAAGTAGAACCAGCATGCCAACTCGTCTACAGGTCATTGATGGAGGTATGACACAGTTGACCTCTCTAGTATGCGGTATAGGCCTATTATTTTGTTTGGAATTAGTTGCTATAGATTTCCATTGTAAGCTAATGAAGTTTTATATACCGACACTTACGTTTATTCCTGCATGGTCTGTTGTATAAGAAAATTGTTGTCGATCTCCTTTCTTGATATATTGCTATGTTGTAGACTCTTCATTATATAGTGTCGCACTCGTTGTTAAATGTTTTTCAGTTTACCTTAATGACTGTTGAAGTTTCGGAACCTGCAATCGAACATCATTAATGGAAGTTGCCACTATTTGTCTATGTCATTTCATACAGCTGCTCGTGATTGGGGCCCGGATATCCACAGCGATTTCATTGCCGTGTTTCCTCCGAATCCACAACGAGGTCAACTTCTCAGATTGGAATGTTTTGCATATGGCACGTAAGTGACTTTTACCTTTTTAGTTTGTACCGTACATTGAACAAACTTTTACACGGTTGTTGCTTTTGTAAAACAGGAGAAAGCGTAAAATGATATGAGTTTTTTGTATCTCCACAGGACCCCGATGATTTATTCCTGGTCCAGAGAGGGTAAACCTATTCCAGACAAAGTCATGTTTCGTGACAGTAACAGGATTGTGTACATCCCGGACGTACAGCTGGAGGACAGAGGGGTGTACGTCTGTCATTGTAGACGAACCACCACATCGTCAGCCTCAGCTTCTAAATCCATTAACCTTGTTATCGCAGGTCGGTTTTTCTTCCATTAAATTAACTTGATTACACGATTAGGGCCTACCACTTTATTACCACAAAAATGTGACTATGTGTTAAATAATATTTGCTGTGCTTCAAAAATAATACTATACTATTGTCAGTGATCACTGTATAAAAAGGTTATTTCATATGAGAGTAACCTTCTGCCCTTGGAACTGTAGCCGATTCAAGATTCAGTCTATTGAGCAGCGAATCGAATGCACAACAACATTCAATAACATGTAGTAGGGCATTTCATTTGTTGACAAGTCTACTAGCAAGAGGGGGAGGGGTGATGAAATGAAAGGCGATACTAGCCTTTAGTGATATACATGGAGACATGTAGCCGTTTGGATAGCGAATGATTAAGTTGATGAAGGTTACGTGGAGATACTGTGATTCCCACTGAATAGTTTGACATAGTAGACCAAAGTCACAACTCCGAGAAACGACAAGACACCATCATTCCTGATGATGGTTTAATAAACCAAAATATGGAAACTAAATAAAGGTATCTTGTCGTTTCTCTGAGTTGCGGTTTTGGTCTACTAGGCGTAGATGTAGTTGGATAGCTTACTTCATCCTTGCCACTATCATTGTATTTTTACTTCAGCTAAACCATATTTCATATTTCCGCTGCGACACAAACACGTTGACATTGGTGGTCAAATAACATGGCGATGTGGCGCCCGAGCTGTACCCAATCCCACTTATTCCTGGTATAAGAATGGTGAGCTACTTAAGCCCGTCTCGGGAGAGATTGACATCAGCTATAATGTGTTAGTTATCAAGAACCTGGAGCCGTCTCGCCATGATGGGATGTACCAATGTCTGGCTACAAATTTACACGGGACATCTGTATCAAGTGCCCAACTCAGGGTTATAGGTAAGTCCCCAGGCTGGTGGCAAAATCGCATCACGAATACAAGAACTCAAAAAATTAAAAAAGAAAACAACAAATAAAGATCTCCCAATATTTATAATGCATATACACCACCGAATTGATATTCTTGCACCAGTAGTATGCTTAGTTAGGGTTCTGTGCAAAGGGGTCCATCAAGATTGGGATAAACAACATTCCGTACAGAATGATATTCAGTGCACAAACTACTGACATCTTGTAAACCACAACTATATGACTTAACCAGTAGCGGAAATATTTTGGAATTTTTAAAACAACCTATATAGCATGGTCCGAACGTATGTGCGATGATTTTGCTGCATTTGGCTGAAAACACCATATCACTTTACCTAAATATTGCAGCAGCAATATTTACAATTTTTGCATTATGGTGCAGGCCTGAGATCATTAAAACAACTCTAAAACATTCACGGACGGGGTTTAACCTGCAAATTTTTTTTTCTGAACTAAAATATGTTCAAACTAAGAAAGTGTTATCCCAAAATAACGAAAATATTGTTAATATTCACTTTCTAAAAGACAAAAAAATCGTGGGCTCGATACCCGGATGGATGTCAACCTGCAAATGTTTCTGAACTAGAATCTGTTCAAACTAACAAAGAGTTATACCAAAATAAAGAAAATACTGTCTAAAACAACTCTCACCAATATAGGCAAATCTAAAACTCGGGATGAAATATACATATAGAAACGTTTTAGGGTTTTTTGGCAGTCTCTAGTTTCGGAACGTTGTTTATACACTTTTGGTTTATAAAACATGTTTTCACTATGGCAAAAGGTGGATTATAAAATCTTATCAACGTCCTCCCACAGAATTTATTTCTAAAATAAAAATGCTCATCCTCAGATCTTCCGGGGCCTATGCGACCTCTGGAAGTGTGCACTTTTGCTGCAATGTATATTTGGTGTTTTAAACTTTAAATGGCTACCGACAAGTTTCGGTAGCATTCTTGTCTTCAGTATCAATGTATATTGTTCCCTGTATATAAAATCAAACCAACAATGCTTACGAAAAACAATCAAAATTGCACCGATATTAAATTTGAATTCTCTGGTTGAAATTATTTATGCACTTTATGACACAATAATGTAGAATTACTTCAGCCTACATCCGTGCCCTATCTGCCAGAGTGGCCTTGACCTATAAAGATTGATCTTAATTCGATCATTTAAAGAACTGACAAGCATTCTTTGCCAAAATTAGCGGAGATTGATTCTAGGGGCTTCCTCATGCCAAGAGCTTCCAGGGCCTAAGCGTCCCCTGGTCCTTTCCCTAGTCAGGTGTGAGAGTCGCGCACCTTTATTGCAAGAAAAAATTCTGTATCCGCCACTTCTTTGGTCAGGAATGGTTACGTTTCAGTGTCTGGCTGGCTGGTTTTATATTAGAGGTAAACCTTGTCATCCATTATACAACAATTATGTCAATAATTACGAAGCTGTAGGGCCTGCTAAATACGTATTGAGCAGTAACAATGTAGTCCTTAGATTTCAACATTGAACTAATATTTGTTTCTTTTCTGGCAGCGATTGTACCAAATTTCTCCAAACGTCCTTTGGAAGCAGAACAGCTTGCTGCTGTAGGTGGGAACGCAACATATCGATGTGAACCAGAGGCAGCTCCTTTCCCTGAAATCCAATGGTTCAAAAATGGCATGGACATGGGTTTAAGGCCAGGGGACACAACTGGGAGATTGCAACTGCTGAGTAACGGAAATCTGTTCTTAACTCAGATACAACAATCCGATGCTGGGCGATACAGATGTACAGCTACTAATGTAAGGGGAACGGCTTCTAGTGAAGGACAACTTGTGGTCATGGGTGAGTCCAATTGCACTCTTACCTTTGCTTTCATTTTATATTGTCAAAAGGCGTTTTAAAATTTAAATATAAATAAAATTATGTAAGTGTCTGAATTTGATTTGCGTTATTGTTGATGGCAGTTGACTATATAGTTAACAGAATGTCGTTTATCGTGTGGTAAAACAATTCTAGACGTTCACTTTCAGCTGGGACAACCATCAGTCGTGGTCCAACCTCCACATCAGTACAAAAGAACGACACAGCATTTTTGTTCTGCCAGGCTTCTTTTAATCCATCATATGATATGGTCTACCAGTGGAATTTCAATGGGAAACTCATCGACGTTGACAAGGATCCCTACTTCGGATGGGTAAGGATGGTCCATCAGAAGACGTGTATGACGCTGGCAGTTTTTTTTTTGCAATTCCGGAATGTCGATTTTGATTGCATACACCCGGTATTAAAACGACTGCTGAATGTTACATTTACAAGTAACATGCCCTGTAGTTGATTGTTTCTGATTTTGTTCACTAAACCATTTAAAATCGTTAAGGTAAACTCGTGCTCATTTTAGTTGTCCTTAACCCGGTTAGAAACATGATAGTGGCAAGGCATCAAACATTGAAGATCCATAATCATTCTGGCAGCTCCTACTTCAAAGTACTGACCATTCACAAGAAAATTGTATTTAATTAATTGGTGTTTAACGCCGTGTTCAATGTATTTAAGTCGAGGATACGTGCCTACTCAAATAGTAAATATCCACACATATCCCTGTGCCAGTGTGTTTGCTTTTAGAAATATACAACCATACTACATAGTTTTCTTTCTCTACAACAATAATAATATACATGTACAGCTATTGCTTGATCACAAATAATTAGTCCTGAAGACAGTATGTCTGTGTTCGGTACGGCCCAAAGCCAGAATGTTACATTGCTATATGGACAGGTGTAGTAAATGCACATAGGCTTATCTAACATTTTCCCACTTCAAACTCTTCGTTATCTCCACGTGTCTTTATCCGCACAGGGCCAGGGGGGGAATGCAGGTGGGCTGTATATCAGGTTTGCCCGATTTCGACATGCTGGAGAGTATGAATGTCTGGCCAGAACCGTGGTGGACGAGGCTAGGTCAAAGGCCACAGTTAAAGTGATCGGTAAGGGAACTTTGGCTAAATGGTTTGTGTCGATATAACTTTGAAGCAAAGATTTTTGTTAAGGAATTTTATCTATGGTATTAAATTATTTTTTTCTTAAAAATGCTCCGATTAAGATTTGTTTGGAAAACATGAAGTCACTTATTCGTGGTGAAAAATTCTAGTCAAAGATTTCAACGAAAAATTCCTTAATAGAGTTTTGTCGTACAGATAACAAAGAGATATTTGTGTTTAGTTTTCCTTTGAACACGAATTTCAAGTATACTGCATGAAGTTGGACATTTTCAATTTTCAATTCAATATCAATGGTTTTAGCCAGTAGTTTTTCTTTGTAAGGGCCAGCCGGTCCCCCAGCTGGGGTATTTGTGGAAGGAAGGAGTGCTACTCCCTACAGTATGACAGTAAAATGGACAATAGGTACAGACAATGGTAGACCTATACTATTCTATACTATCCAGGGGCAAACTATCTTTACGTCAGAATGGGAAAGCGTCAGTCCAAGTAAGAACACAGTCCATTGATGATAGATATTAACTCCAAAATCAATATCATTTAGTTAGACAGCTAAATGCACTGACAATTTGTGGACCATAATCTAAGCCGTAAAATGACCACGCTATAAATTGTTAATAAACAGATTTGCTGTAAATACTACTTTAGTTCTACGTCTGAAATCAGTTGCACAAAAATGGTTACTGATTAAACATGAAAACAAATATACAAACTATTTTAGAGTCGATCTTTTTAATCAAAGACAACATAAATAATTCAAACCTGGGATTACAATATAAAGGGATATGTAACGGCAAGCTTTAACCTTGAATTGCCGATGAAATCACGAACTCTGTCGCGAAACGCGGGAACTGGCGAGAGGATATATCGATTTGCAGACGAAAAAGACAGTGGCTTTCAACGAAAATTACTTGATTTCCCCCTTTAATATTTCAATTTTACAGCTGCTTTCGGAAATAAAAAGACTTACGTACAAATAAACAGCTATCTTTAATTCCGTAGAATGTATTATTATAACTCAGAGAAAGTGCATTTGGTTAAAGAAACAATCTAATGTTGGACTAGAAAAACCTTGTATTCGCGGATAAAAAAAAATGGCGGCCGATTAAAGGAAG
>JAQQZZ010000750.1:0-12041 GCA_030265115.1 Mopalia vespertina
TCCAATTTGGTACAATTATACAGTAGTCAATAAAGCATTCTCACCTGCCCAGGTGTGCTCTGGATGTTTATTCTGCTGCTGGACATCACACATGCTGTTCTGTGTTAGGCTGTAGCTTAGTCAATTACTAGTCTTCTCTTGATACCATTCAGACAGTAGGTAGGGGGTACAAAGTTATGACACAACAGGGTTTTATTAAAACTTATCAGATCAACCACTGGTTTTCTCTGTTTTAAAGAGGAGTTCTGCTTTTTGCTTTGTCTTAATGTTGAATGTTTTTATAGTTCTCAAAGAGGACATGATTGTGTGACCTGTTGAACAGACAACAGATGTATTAATCACTTTGTACATAATAAGAATGAGTTGACATAAATAGCTCCTCAGGACCTTTCTGAATGGTAGAATTCACTATTATTGATTAGGAGTGAATTGATTATTATCTCTGTGTTAATGGAAAATAATACATCTGCAGTTATATGTTCAAGCTTATGCATTATATGAGTGAAATAACCTTAAACAACCTTAAGCATTAAACAACAATCAATTGATTGTTTAATAATTTCAATGATCAGATTATGCATTGACAGTTCTAGTATAGGCTTCCAGATTGCTGTGGAAAGTAAAAATATCAGTGAAAATGTGTTAAATGAAAGATCAAATTCCATGCTCATAACTGCCTTTGGTTGCATTAATTTCTGATCATCTAAGGCTTCCAGGAGTCTACATGTATGTGTCCCAGACGTATTGACAAAGACGGGGGCCCTAATTGTTTCCTTTTCTAAGATTGGTAGAGCTGCATCTGTTTGTATTTTAAAACAATTTTGCTCTCTTTTTTTTAGAAATGCCATTTAGGTATTTAAAACATCAGCAAAGCAGGCTCAGATACAAAAGTTAGGTTATGTCATTATATATTAGAAGACTGATTTTAAGATTATATATATGTTGGAAAAGATTACAGCACTGGTCTGTTCATTTAAGTGTAATGGAGGAGCACAGACATAAACACCACCCAATTAATCAATTTGCTTTAAATTATATATTATAACATCATCCACAAACATGTGGTACTTTTGTTACTTTAGTGATGCAACAATTTATTGTAGTTCAATTTATTACTCCAGTGCATAAGGATAGAAACAAACCCATATGGTTGAATGTCTAAGTCTAGATAGATTTTCTAATTCAGTGTTGCAGATAAAAGCTAAGCTATTTACTTGATCTCTCTGGTTATTGTATCAGCACACTTGTTAGGTCTGTGTAGGTCAGACTGCTGCTATGTGTATGTTACAGGTATGTATCAGCAACTTACAACATCTGTTCACACTACCTGAGAGTTAATTAACACCTGTTCTCTCACTATAACTGTGTTATCATTCAGATGGACAGGTGCTTGTTCCCTTCTCTATTATCACAGCTTCTATCTCCTCTTAGTATACAAACCCCTTCATGTCACTGGATGTATTTACATGTACTGTATGTAAGGACTATGCACTGATCATCTACATGTACACTTTATTTCAAAATCATTTCTATTGTGAATTAGATTTGCCAGCAAGTGCATCTGGGTATACACTTGGTACTGTTGTAGGCAGTCTTGTACAACTTTCATCTTGTGTTATTATTATAAAAAAAACGCCTTGATCACTGTAACTGTGGTATCTGGATACAAAGTCATTGTTACTAGGGAGACAAGCTGGAAATGACAGTGAGTGTATATGCTTATCTGTTGACTACCTATATCTGGATGTGGTAAGCCTTCTAGGATGGAATGTTTGGATTAAAGGCTGTCAATTATTGGTGTCTATCAAACCAGACGATCATTTATAGATTTATACCAGGATTATTGTTCACACACTACATACTGCTGTAAGTAATGACTGCTTTCCTTTTGACAAAAATTACTATTTAATTATTTCTTAACAGTTTGTATACATGTTTTATTCATGTTCTTCTAGCCATATGCTCAACTTTCATTGCCAAATACTAGTTTTGTACCATAGATTAAAGATTATTCTTTGGGAGGACACTGTTAAACCCCAATTAAACAAACAATTAAGAAATCTATAAAAGAATAAAGCTTTATAATTCATCCATAACCTGTTTAAGAAATGGGTCTTTGGACCTTGAAAGTGTGTCCTGTTAAATGGGAATTGCATTCACAGATCCACTTTCTTATTGCAAGAAATCAACTATTTAAATCAAATCAAAGTGTTAACTGTTTAATAAGAATCTGTCTTGAAAAAAATGTGTCCTTTTAAATGAAAGTGTACATTGAAATCAAATGGGCAGGTTGTTGGAGCCAGCTTCCTGTTGTTTCCAGAACCAAATAATAATGGAGAATGTGAAGCTCGTCTGTTGTTGTGGCTACATGTACATGTATGTTTTGCATCTTTGCATTGACACGTTTTTGTTTGTTGTGACTTACTGTACTTAGAGCTTGGTTTTCTTCACTCATTGGGTTGACACTCTTATCATATAAGTGAAATAAGTACAATTTATAGCATAAAACCCCAATTAAATATCACATAAATGTGTCCTGTCAAATAATAGCTTGTCCTCATAAATTTAGTTCTGTGCCTTTTCAAGGGAGTTTACTTTTGTCGGTATTTCTTTGATAGAAATCAATCAATATCAAAGGGACATAACCTGGTCCTAACACATATGCTGCTACACTCAAGTCTTTCTGATATCAGCAACGTACAAGCTAACATATGTGCTCAATGAACTGTATTTCAAACCTGTCAGTTATGCTTTGCAAGAATCTAAAAACACTAAAATAACAGTACATCGTTTACCATTTATCCTAGTGTTTTGTTTTTCCAGTTTTATTTCTAGTAATATTCAACTTATATCAAATTATTATTATATTAACTATATTTTATTTAAAATTATTATATATATAACAGTAAATATACAACATAACTACATTTATGTCTTGTACAAGATGTGATCATGCACATACATGAAATTTTAATGTTGGTCTGTTTGACAACTGTGTCAGCCTAGTTCTGTACGTGCTACACATCAAGTTTGTTAGACAACACTAGATATGACACAGGTCATTTGGATATAACTACACCTAAACATGTCTATAGCTTCTCACTCAACTCCATTATTAGGGGTCAATATGGCAGGAAGTTAAACAAAAGTTAATATTCATGTAATAATGAATTTAACACATTCTTTGTTTTAGTTTCTCTGACTATAAGCCTATATAACTTTGGATGAGTAATTTCTTGACATATTAGGAGTGCACATTTGTAAATTTTGTTTGGAAATAAGGGGAAATGTTTGAATTGGTTATTTTGAAATCAGGCTGTGAATTCATTCAGTTATGCTTCTTTTAGATAAAAAGGGTCACTCTATATTGATTAGTTATTGTTAAATTTTGGTCGTTTATCACCAATCACCTTCCCTTATCTCCACTCAAGAGTAAACAAAATGATATATTGACTATATAATTTCTGGATAATTCAAATGTCGTTCAAAATTTATAAAATATTAGATATATTATTTTCCAATTGTAGGTCAGTTATTCAGTAAAGTTTTCTGTTTTATCATACTGAGATATGCTTCAAAATAGATTTTTTGAACTAATTTTTTAGCTGTACTTTGAAATTGTTATTGATTTTGAGGCAGGTGGCTATATAAATTACATATATATATATATAGATATATGTGTTCTATATGTTGACATTTAACTTGGGGTTTTGCCCCAGTTGCCAGCCAGCCTACCATACGCTGACCCACATTAATAGGCCAGTAATATAGGTAAATGTTTTCTTACCTGGTCTACGTGTAACCTATTAAGAGGGAATTCCTGAGGTGTTGTGTATAAGCTGTGAGATGAGAGTGGCATTAGGTCAGAATTAGCTCAGTCTTTACACCTGTCTGTGGAATTCCACTTATTTACTACAAACTACCTACTTCATAAGGGAGGCGTTTATCACGGGGTCACACACCTTACCACTTACAGAATAATCCTGTTAATTCAATGCATAAGACTTTCATATAAGTTTTTAAACCTAACTTTTCATAAATTTTGCAATAAAATACCCTTGACTATTAGTGTTAAATCCCAAAAGGAGACTTGGGCATGAGACAAGACTCACAAGTGAAATAACCTTAAGTACAAAAAAGACAAACTATGATAAAGCAATGTTATGTTTGATGCGATGTGTGTGTGATGTCTGTCTACCTGACTAATGTCTTGTACAGTCACAATTTCTATCTAGGTCACTGGGGCAGAGAGTAACATAAGCCTCACACAATTGCTCCCCGATTACCGCAGCCACAGACAGTTATAGTATTATGTAAGTAATTTTCATTACTCTTTCTAGACTGTCTCTGAATTTTTCTGATTTAAACTTTATTTAAAGTTACACATATCAGTTGTTATACAAGATGGCTCCATGTGTTTAACATGTTACAGGTTTAACTCATCAGGAAATATCACTTTTCTGCTTAAGATGTTTGCATTGAATGGGCAAACACGTGTAGAAATAACTGAATCTTGCTTCTGATTCAAATTCAGCTTAGCTTTTGTTAATAAGTACATATATATACAGTTTGTACCTTGATCGTAATATGGAAGTATTGACATAGAAGTTTAAAGGATTGAAAGAAATTGAATAAGATTTTCTTTTAGATTGGTCCAACAGTTTATTTATTCCAAAGTTCATTTCACAAGTGACTGTAACATGTAACTGACTCTTGAAGAAGCACGGTAATCAGTCATCATTAAGACTTTTAAAATGTTTTAATTGTATAATATGGCTTTTATTTGGAATAATATGGCATTCTGAACTTTCATATTTTCTGAATTCATAACTTATACAGTTTAGTTGTTTCTGGACAATCATAACTAATACAGCTTAATTGGTTCTGACAATCCTTCCTTATACAGGTTAGTTGGTTCTGATAATCATAACTAATACAGACTTGTTGGTTGTGGACAATCATAACTAATACAGGTTAGTTGGTTCTGACAATCAGAACTTATACAAGTTAGTTGGTTCTGACAATCAGAACTTATACAGGTTAGTTGGTTCTGACAATCAGAACTTATACAGGTTAGTTGGTGCTGGACAATCATAACTTATACAGGTTAGTTGGTGCTGGACAATCATAACTTATATAAGTTAGTTGGTTCTGGTAATCATAACTTATACAGGTTAGTTGGTTCTGACAACCCAATCATACACAGGTTACGTGTAGTTGGTTCTGATAATCATAACTAAAAGTAATGCATGTTATATATTGTTTAAGACTTATAACAATCATAACTTATACATGTTATTTGGTTTTCACATGACAATGTAGAGACATGTAACACATGCGGTATTACAATGTGTGGCAGTGAACACGGCTCATCAGGTTTCTGTATGTATAGAGAGGAGTGTGGTGTCTGTACTATGCTATTGTTACAAGCATCAGTCACATCCCTCTATGGCAGCGACTCAACGTAATAAATTAGCCGGAGTTATTTATGGAAGGCAGAAAGCAAAACAAGTCATCACACATCTTACCTACTATACTTGTTTGTTCACTTTTACTTTTTGGTGTGTTCTTCTTTTTTTTTTTGAGAGAGATTGTTCAAATCTTGTAGATCACCGATAGTACAGGATGTCCTGGACAGTTTTATAAGACAATATTAAATGAAGCACATGTATTAAAAACAAATAGTTAGGGAATGAGAACATAAATGTTTTAGAATATGATTTTTTTTGTCTCAATAGGTTATCATGACCGTTATCAGGAAATCTCAAGATGGTTCTATTTGAGAATGGTATTTTATATCTAAATTGTAGTACATGTCTGCAGAATTTAAGTTGTTTTTCACCAGTTTCCCAGTACCATTGTGACCTACTGTGTTGAATAGTTCCCACCCCTTCAGATAAACGATATTCATATATGAAAAGAAATAATTGACAAAGTTGGCCCAGCCATACAGCAGACAACAAAGAAAGCCCTTTATTTTTTATTAGTATTGAGTTTAAAAAAAAGTCCGTTCGCAAAATATTTAAAAGAAAACAGTTTGAATTTTGACGCAGCTCAAGTGGACTGGGGAATTCAGAATACCTGAGTGTTGCGTCACAGTGATTACCTGTCTAAGCACTTCCAGTAAGTGTTTACCTTTACTACCTAACAGTCAGTTAAGATTTTGAGTACTGGGTGAACAGCTTTTAGTGAAATCCAGGGGCTACAAGTGTTATTTGAAACTCTTCTGTAAGGCTTTAAAACCATCTGTTTTAAATAAAGATAATTCATCTTGTTAAATTACCTGCACTTAGTTTTGTTCATCTTCAGTAAGTTTATGGTACGACGTTAAACCCCAATCAAACAAACAAACAAATCAATAAGTTTATGTTTAATTAACAGTGGGCATTTGCTTAACGAAAAGTGCTTAAAATGACCAAACTGTTCACCCTTGGTAGTTTCCTGCCCCTGGGAAATGGGTGTGGTAGCCAATTATGCTAATGTTTGCCTGTCTACCCATTGTAGCCCTATGTCCACAATTACCTATGTTATATAATACTGTGTCAATACTAGCCACAATACAGACTTTTGATTGTTGTTATTTCATTGGGTGTTCTAACCTATTACCATTTATTTACACAGTGAGTTTTAGTCAAAGTGCTCGCATGACCTGACAAAGACACGAACTCAAATGACGCCATTCTTTGGATTCTTTCAGGCTTAGTCTCCTGGTTTATTTGCTACCATGGTTGCAATAACCTCAGTTCAGTTATACCGCCATTATCATGTATGTAAGTTTGAAAACAAGGGCCCAAATATTGTATAAAACTGGCTATCTTTAGAGTAAAATGATCTAGTCCATGTCTATACATAAATTAAGTTGCCAAAATGTATTGGCTTGTATTTAAAGTCATGACATATGTAATCTGTAAGAATTTCTTAACCTTTATCAAATACCATACCTGTCTGACTTTAAGGCTCTGTCTTGAGTTAGATAATTGTCTTAAATTTTGCCAATTTTAATAACTTTCTTTTTCTTTAAAAAACAAATAATATATGCACTTTGTATTGTTGTAATATATTTACAAGTTCTATCCCCCAATACCACAATGCCATTGCTTACTATCTAATGCTACATGTAAAAAATATCAATGTCTGTCTTCTGCAAGCTCAGTCAAATTATTGGTATGGTGCTAGTTTTTTGACAATCTAAGCCACACCTTTACACTCTGGGAAAGGGCAGTCTGTTTGGACATATATGTAGCATGCTCTTTGTACTTATCACTCGAGGAACAATAAAGCAAACGCTTAATATTTTATGGTTGTGCTAGTGTCTTACTCTGCAGTCATCTGAATGACATACCCGTTATTGCGGTGGTAAGCACCAATCCATCGATACATATATAATGTTCAGTAACTTAGGGCTGGCGAGATCATTTATGTACATCTACAATAATGGGATGTTTAATTGTGACAAATAGAAAATGCTGAATTCTACGATGTTGAAAATGTGTGAAGTGAAATAGCGCACAGGTACATAGATAGATACATAAAGAAACAATTTTGCATGAGATGATTCATTGATTTTTTATTAATCGACATCTCTGTAACAGTGTGATCAATTTTTAGATATACATGTTTAAATAAATGAGCAATGCACATGTTTCTTATCGTGCATAAACTTCGTAATGACAACATGTGCTAATACAAAATAACAATGCATCTATTTATATCAGCTGTAGATATTTCTGTGAGACAGTTTGGTATTTATTGTTAGAACATAAAAACTTCCATTGTGAATTAGAAATACAACATTCTTTAGGAATCTACAGTGCATTTATACAATGGTAATATAGTGGTGCTGCAGAGGGTTAGGAGACCGCTTCCTGTCACAATGGTGCTCTGGGAGCAAAGAAGCGACATTAAGCCGATCTGTTTATGATCTTTGTATTGTGTCCTGTTTTTGTCTTGCTTGTCTTTGTTACCTGCAGTGCTGAGATTGGTTTTCTTCACCCATTGGGCTGGGATGCTGTCATGCATACATGTATGAGTGAAATAACTTTAAGTTTGGTGTTAAATCCTGATCTAACAAATAAAGTGGTTTTGTTCGTTATAATGTTTTTAAGAAATAAAATATATTTTTAGGTAGCTTTTTGATCAGGTGTGTCAATTGTAATTGATAAATTAGTGGTGTAATGTGTTGTACTAGACATTTAGGGATTTTTACTGGATAAATAACGTAGCTAAATCTGGGATTGTTTGGAGATATTTTGCGAAATAGTTAGAGGATCTATATGTTATGTCCACAAAGGGAGAGAGAGAGAGAGGAGGTGAAAGTGAGTTGGAGTCCCTGCAGCTATGTAACTCAGACTCCAAACTTACTCCCCACTTTTTTACCTGCTTTATAAGTGAGGTGTCATTTAGGTGCAGCGTCTTCAGTTGACTAGACCCAATGCTGTAATTAAACCTGACAAGTTGTTTGTGTGGATAGGTTTTCACTTCAGAAGGTTTGCTAGCTAGACGTGTAAGGTTATATGTCGTGGTTTAATAGCCTGTTAAAAGGTCCAGATTAGGGGGCTGCACTGCTACAGTTTTACATGGAAGTATGTCAGATTTTGTGCAAAGGTAGGTTTTATGATGTTTAATAAGGTTGACTCTTTAATAAGAGTGTCAATAATTGAGAGAGAAAAAAAATAGACCTGTTAGTTTACATATTTGTCTTCAGATGGTCTCATTAAATCGTTGAGAAAAAACATTCTTGTGCAAAACTTTGTGAAAATCCCCCTGGCTTTGAGTTGATAAGAAAACCTCAATTTTCAATATATAGTTTTATATTTGTCAATCATTTGCAATTTTTGGTTTATGAACTGAACAGCATCAGGTGATATTTATATGAAGATGTTATAAAGGTCTGGTATATGTAGATGTACACAGATCTGCCTTAGGCTGTCAATATCAAACACTTCTATTGGGTTTGACTGTGAAACAGAACAGATAGTGACTATCATTCTGTATTCTTACATTCACTCAAGGTTTCTGTTACTGTGAGTCTGTCACATTATATGAATGTTCTTGTATATTTCGTGTATATTAAGTTAAAGAAATTTAACACTAAAATACAGACGATTCAGAATATTGAAAGAATTAACATGTAATCGTTTCTGTGTAGAATTGTTTGGCTAAGTAAGGGGAACTACTCTAGTGTCATCATTTTCACTTCGATCAGACCAGCGGAATCAATAAGTCCATGCCATTGACTTAATCATGTTCACTGATCGTAGTTGACGTTCATGTACTGTAATTCCCTTACAGCTTTCTAGTGGAATCATTTTTGGACCTTAGATACATGTCATTGAAGTTTGTCATTTTAACGCAAGATGTCCATTCATTTGGATCAAGACACAAAAGTAAATGCAAGAGTTCACATAACAAAGAATGTGGCATGCTTAACAACCTCAAGTATTTGATATTAGGTAAATACTGTTAATACTGTCTTCATCAAATAAGCATTTCTCTAAAAATTAAAACTAAGTGAACCAGAGTTGAGAGGCTGTAAAGAGGAATTATGAATAAATATTCTCTGAGTGTTTGGATATGTTTCATAATTGAATTAGAGCTAACTTATAATTTGAGAACGTATTGCTACATGTACATGCTATATTGTTTAAGTCTATATAACATTCAAAACTACATGTATACAATAAATGTATAATTTAATTTCTCCACAACATACATGTATGTACACTATATTATGTTTCTTGATAAAAAAAATGAAATAATTTTGATGAATATTTATTTAATAATAATAATCAATGTTATAGAGACAGAAACGCTATGACATGTAGAGTCCACCATGCATGTATGAGTTACGTAATTGAATTATCAAATTGGGTCTAATGCAATTATGAAAGCTATCTGCACTATATGCTTAGGAGGGAGCTTCCTGTAACACTCGTGCTCTTAGACTGAATGGGTAACATGAAGTTAATCTGTTTGTTAGGTCTTTGTATTGTGTCCTGTACTTGTCCTGTCCTGTCTTTTTTTGTTGCCAGTGGTGTCAAAAGTGGTTTCCTGCACCCATTGGGCTAGCAGGCCATCATGTGAGTGAAATAATCCCTTATTATGGCGTTAAACCCTAATCAAACAAACAAAAAACAAGCTTACTCAGGCACACTTGATAGTTATGCTTTCTTATCCTTTCAAAGCAAGGAAAAGGGGTCACATATAGTTGATACCTGTTTGGCATGTGGTAGTCCTTACTTACATAGCACTGCAGGAACATGTGTGTGGGAGCAAATCAATATAATTCCACAATATGATGGTGTTTAGTGTGGCTGCTCACTCTTGGAGTACACTGTTGGACACGGTGTGAAAACAACAATCCATCAACCAATTCAAATCATGAGATAGAGATCATTAAACGTGTACATCTAGATATTACCATAACATAACGGTACTGTCAACAGAACATCACCAAAAAAAATAAAATCACCTACACCATTTGTATGTTTTGTTATCATGGTAACAGTGAATGACCCATTGAAGCTTTCTGTGTTCTCTAAGTTAAATGGCAACAAAAAGTAATTAGCACAATTTATCTTATTGTACCATGTTACTTTCCTATCGTTCCGTTGATTGTTGCCATTGTTCTGTAGGATGGTTACCTCCCCTCAATTGGCCAGTGCTTCAGTATCTAGGACAATAACCTAAAGAATGGCATAGAACACTGTACAAACTAACCACAAATAATGAACCCAATATTCAAGATTTTCTGAACACATTGTTTTTCTTGAGTATCAATAACAGTTGCCAGGTCAGGACAAATTGCAATTGGACCTTCTCTTATATGAATGCATGATAAGAGATAAGGTCCAACTGCTGCAGAAGTCTGTACATAAACGAGCCAACATATGGTCAGTGATCAGAAAATGTATTCTCTTAATATTGATTGATGGGGCCCAAGTGTAAAGACTTGCAATGTGAGCACTTCCTGCACAGTTTGTCTTGATCTTTAGCTTTGAGGAAAGCCCGTTTACATTTGCTGATGAAAACTCTACCTTGCAGACATAAACCTTCCCCTCACACCGATTCATCAAACCCTTGTGGATTTTGTTCAACAGCCCCTTAGGTGTTTTATGAGTCTAATGCTTTTATTCACACATCTGATAAAGGCTGAGACTGTTGATAACCAATGACAAGTTTTCACTTAGTTACAGTATGAATAAAAAACTTCAATATTATTTTATGACAAATGAAGAAAAGCATGTACCAGTTATCATAAATAATAGCTCTTGTCTTTTCTCTTGTACTAATATTATTGTTTGGTAAACTCTGTAAGTTCAGTTTTTAAAAAAAGGAACTTTATACTTCTCTTGAATGGTTCAAACTAGTTTGCCATGGGTCTCTTGAAGGGAAGGTACTTTCTTTAAAGATGTTAACAAAGCTGTGTTGTCTAGCTTCTGGGAAAGATATTGATGAAACTACACACAATACTACCTTTTCAGGATAGTGATGGTTTTATTTTGAAAGCATGTGAAGCAAGAACTGATTGTTGATCAAATCATAATAACAGATATGACCTGAAGGATTACTAAAGCAGCATTATGCCCTGTTCACACACATCTTTCACTTCAGAGGACTCCTCATAGGTTGATTAGGATATATGCTTCTTTCTTGTCACACCTGACTAAAGTGCTTCAGTCAGTATTCACTTTATTAGCTGTTAAGTTGTTTGTGTACAAATGTATTGTTAACACTGTGCTATTATCCTATATATGCTGACTGAACTGGGTAATACATTTTTAATGATTGATGTAATACTAAATAGCCATACTGATTATAGATGATCATGACATCACAACCATGCATGATAGCCAGGATTGTGGTATTTCAATGTTGATTCCCTTTCAGTTTACCAGACAGGGTGTAGGTGCTTGGTGAGCTCTAACTATTCCCCTGGAGGTCTACAATCAAAGGGCTTCAGTTCACCAGACCGAGTACAGGTGCTTGGTGAGCTCTACCTATTCCCCTGAAGGTCTCCGATCAAAGGGCTTCAGTTCACC
>JAQQZZ010000761.1:0-12039 GCA_030265115.1 Mopalia vespertina
CAGCCTAATTCTATTTCATGATAAACTCTCATGTTCAATAATGGTGGAAATAACTTCCACTAGTTATAACCATTTTAAACTGGGAGAAAATTAAGGGAAACTTAATTTGAAAAGGGCCTTCTGAACAGAGAAATGCCACAGAACCAGGATTGTAACTGGGATATCTTACCATTGTAAACTAACAAATGTTCCTTATGAAATCTTATGACACAAACCTGTCTTAACTGTGGATGACTGTTGATAGAAAAGGTGTGGCCAGCCAATTGATAAGCCTTCCTTTCTAACCTGCTCAATTTACACTACAACAAATAATACGTAGGTTTAATTTCAACTAATTTATTACATGGCACAAAGTAATAAACTTACAAAGTTGCAAACAGTCAATAGTAATAAATTATAAATAAATTATACACTAACACATTAGTATATTAAAACAATAACTTTAAATATGCTTATTAAATATAACATATTCCAGATTTATTATCGATATATTTGTACCAGTTTCAGATTTTCCTGCCGAATAACATTTTATGAACATAGCATATGTGATCTATGAGTGTATATTTTTTTTAAAATGTTGATATTTATGCAGTGAGCAATTAAAAGGTGAAAGCTGCCTCTGAATACTAGGCCCAGCAATAGGAAAAGGGACTTAAAGGACTACTAACTTTTAGAATATCTGAGAACTTCAGAAAGAGATCTGGGTCCACTTTCATACTTGTTCTCTCCATCTTTGCTAGGAGAGGAATCAGCCTGGTTTCCAGGTTAATGAACAACGGCCACAGCTCTCTTGATGTTAATTTGTGGAATAGTCGACGCATTGAGGAGGCCAATAAGCTGAAGTCTGTCAACAACAGTTGTAAAGGTGATTCTTGTCCTGGACAACCCTAGAAAGAAAATTCAAAACAATCACCATTGCTAGATTCTGATGGTAGTATTAAATGTCTCTATAAGTTTACAAGGTTTTTATGCAGTGACTGAGACCGAGAGTGAGCTAAGTCCTTATTAACTTGGTAGCTGCAATTTTGTTTAGTGTTAAAACTTATTCCAGTATGAAATAATTATCTAAACTGTTAGAATTCTGCATTATTTGTCATTTAAGAATTTATTTGTTGATTTCCCATTCATTCTAAAGGGACAATGATACTTAAATTTGAAAAAAATACAAAATAATGCCGCCTGTGTATTAAAGTGAGTATATGATAGCAACAGATCATTATTCAATTATGAGTAATGATACATTTCAGACACAGCTATAGAATCTCTTAACATGTCAAGAAATTGAGTAATAAAGATCAACATCTCCATAGATAATTAATCAGCATTTTATAAATATGTGTTAAACTCCTTCTCACTGGTATAAAAATATATATGTGTTACCAGGTTTTTTGGTTTACTGGCCTTTCTCTGTATGAGTTCATCAAATGTCTGGACAGGGTTGTCTGGGTCCAGAATCCATGAAGCCACCTGGACATCTAAGATTATCCATGAAAATGTCACTAATTAAAAAGAAAATTACATTACTTCATTTACTTGGTTATTTAAGAAACATGCCCTAAGATTTGGTTGTTTTTTGTTCTGTTTTTGTTTGTTTGTTTGGTTTTTTTTTTTTTTTTGTTGGTTTGTAAAGGTTTGTCAGTAGAGCCCAGGCCTTGCTAGCCAGATACCAGCGTTGGAACCCTGGTGGTACGCTCTTATAACCAGCGATCGACATACAGCCGTAGGCCATGAGGGTATGGCCTACGGCTGTAAGTCAATCGCTAGTTATACGAGCGTATCCTGGTGGAGGCAAGCACAATTTTCTTTCTCTACAAGAGGTGAGTATGACTCCCTTAATACCATCAGAAGTACTCTCTCAATGAATTAGAATGACACAAAGGAATGGCAGAAATATAACTCTCAAGGAGTGAGTTCAAGTCACACTTTGAGAATGTTTACTATAGGCAGAAAATTGTATTTGTAAAGTGTCTAAGCCAAAACAGTCACTATATCCACTGCAACTCCGCTATAATCTAGGAAATAGTTAACTCTTACGGGTATCCAACCAGAAATTTGATTGAAATGACCCCATTTTAAAGAGGAATGTAATTTAATGTAGGACCAATGTGTTTCCAAAATTTGAGTGGTACTGTTTTTATTGGAATGGCCCAATTTTAAATAGGAATGTAGTTTGGTGTAAGACGAATGTGTTTCTAAAATTTTAAAACCCTGCATTAAGGGGTATGGTTTTTACTGTGTTCAAGTCATCTGTGATACTATTATTATTATTATGTATCATTATGTTGCCATGGAAACCAGGAATTTGATTGGAATGGCCCCATTCTAAATAGGACTGTAGCTTAGTGCAAGAACAAAGTGTTTCCAAAATTTGAAAACCCTGTGTTGAGTGGTATTGTTTTTATCTTGTTCACGCCCTCTTTACAAATGGATGGACATACAGACAGAAAATTTGTTTGAAATGACCCAATTTTAAATAGGAATGAAGTTTAGTGTCAGCCAAATGTGTTTCTGACATTTGAAAACCCTGCGTTAAGTGGTATGGTTTTTATCATGTTCACAGCATCTGTAATACTATTATAATTATTATGTGGCATTATGTTGCCATGGAAACCAGAAATTTGATTGGAATGGCCCCATTTTTAATAGGAAAGTAGTTTAGTTTGAGAACAATATGTTTATGTTTCCAAAATTTAAAAACCCTGTGTTAAGTGGTATTGTTTTTATCTTGTCCACGCCCTCTTTACGGACGGTTTGACGGACAGACAGACATAAAATTTGATTGAAATTACCCCATTTCAAATAGGATTGTAGTTAAATGTCAGACAAATGTTTTTCTAATATTTGAATACCCTGCGTTAAGTGGTATGGCTTTTAACGTGTTCACATCGTCTGTAATACTATTATAATTATTCTGTAGCATTATGTTCCCATGGAAACCAGAAATTTTATTGGAATGGTCCCATTTTAAATAGGAATGAAGTTAAGTGTAAGGCCAATGTGTTTCCAAAATTTGAAAAACCTGTGTTAAGTGGTAATCTTTTTATCTTGTTCACGCCCGCTTTTACAGACGGTACGACAGACAGATGGATATCGTGACGACTTAATCCCTACGGCATAATATGCCGATGGGATAAAAATATATATATCAATGTAAATATATTTGTAAAAAGTAATCACACGGGCGCAGGGATGTTCATTAATTGAAATCATTGAATCATCTCATGTTCTAGATAAACTCCGAAAGACAATTTTCTAAATAGATCTTAATCTTAAGTAATGGGTAACCTACAGACAGTGTATATATACATTGATACATGTATGTATATTAGAACTTTGCAAGACATGAAAAGCATTCATTTAAATACTGAAAAGAACTGAAGAATGTCGCACCAAAAATGGCAAGACACTGGTTGAAGAGTTTAAATTGAAATTGGCAGAAATCTGATTCATACCGAAAATAAATTTAAGATTTTTGATATGTGATTACTAGATGATAATGACAACAGATGGCCTGCTTGTCATTTACACAAGCAAGCAAGTAAAACTTTGGGTCTAGGGGTCACAATCGATAGACAAGTGACTTTTTGTTTCTTGGAGGAGGTTACAATGGCTACAAGTTTAACAAATTATTTAGACTGAACACTGTACTGGAATGGAACCCCCAGACCTAAGCCTGGTACTAAATTGACAGCCGTAGATATCAGTCACCCAGACTATAGATATACACATGCATGTAAGCTGGGATATATAAATCCCAGATGTAAGTAATGCACTTGCAAACATAATGCATGTATAGCTATTCGACCAGGAAGATATACTAATGTTGCAAAGGTTTTGTACAAAATGTGATTTTACAGCCATGGAAGTATAACTTAATACTAATTTGTCATTTGCAGTATCTTATAATAAAGTTTCTTGTAGAATGCTTTATTCTCTAGATCGAGGCTTAAATTTCCAAGCTGGTAGTAGTCTGGTTCTAAAAACTGATATTAACAACAAAAACACTGTTCATCATCACTTTAAAAATATAAAAAAAACATTCTTCAATGCCAGGTTGTTCAGCGGATGGATTACATTTAATAAGGATGATTCTTTTTTTAGGAAAAGGGATAGGTATTAAGTAAATCACTAAAGATGAGAGTACCTGTTTGACCGAAAGCAAACGTATCCATCATTCTCAGTAAGACATCTTTGGTTTGAAAGCTTACTTTTCTAACAGCACTCACCATCAGCTTCTCCAAGAATTGGCTACATGAGAAAACAGTAAATATAGTTTGATGAAACAATTCTATTCCATCTAATTTCACAAATATTGGGGAGAACGGACCCAACGGGAATTTTCCCATGGTAAGGTCAACTTATTTTAGGAGAACCGATTGATAGGTTTCCCAAATTGTTTGCAGTGTTCAGCTAAATTTTTAACAAACTTTGTCAATCCGATCATCAATGAATTTTGTATTATAAAGCATTTTGCTTTATTTTTCATAAATCACATTTATGTATTTAAAAAAGCAGCTGTAAATGCAAATGTTAGGTTATCTCACAAAATATTAGAGGAACCATTTTAAGGTGCTGTCGTAAAAGATTACAGCACAAGCCTGGAAACCCAAGAAATGAAAGACAAATGATCCATAGCTTTCCTCTAGCTGATGAGAAGTTTTGTTTGCTTAATTTCCATCAACAGCAAAACATACTTTTATTGATTTGAATAAAATGAACAGGATATGCCGCAGACACTGTCAATATTTTCAGAAATCATCAGGTAACCTTACCAAGCCCAGTTAAAGCCATCAGAATGTCGTTTTAGTCCAGATAAAGGGATGTACACACATCGGTATTGTTGAATCTTCACAGCTGGTACACTCTCACAAGGATGTTCTACTTCACCGGCCTCTTGAAAACCTATAGCTAACCCAACAGTCTACAGAAGAGAAAGAAACCCTGTCAATGTTAGCTTGAATGGGAAACCCTGTCAATGTTAGCTACACTGAAGAATTGTAACTAATAACACCCAGTTGAAGATATATATTATTTAATTAATCTGGTAGGGTCTCTTCTTTAAGATTCAGAACTTGCACTTACTTTTTTACGTTCTTCACAAGGGACTTTTTTCTACAATAGAAAATATAATTGTATTAAAGTGAATTCACGATATTTTGTAAAATAGTCTTTTTAATTAGCAAGGCATACACAGACAAAGCAAAGTGATCACACAAAAAATAACTTTCGATCAAAAACCCATAGGATCAGCTAGAAATTTATCCCCACAGTTTCTCAATTAATCTGTGATGTTCCTAGGTATATCCTAACTCTTTTTCCGTAAACCCTGATAGTGTCTACATCAAAGCATCACAAATTTAATAAATCATTTTTTTTCAGATTTTACTTTTCCCAACTGTGGAATTCCGAATAATACTGCCATAGATATAATTTAAGACCATGTTCAGAAAAAAGATAAACAAATATACATATACCTTATTTAGATCTGGAATTGATGTGAGGAGACTAGAGCCATCTTTAAGCACCAGAGTGAGGAGAACTTCTTTAGACTGTAAAATTTCATCACCCAAACAAATCCTCTCCTCTGATGACATATACTTGATGTTGAATACATTGAACTGTTGCATTTTTGCTTCATCGTCAAAGCAGAATTTATTTTTGCCCAGGAAATTTGTAGGAGTTGTCTGATTAGAGCTTTCACTCGTAGGTGTAGTAAACGTTTTTGCTGGTTTCACAATAGTTCTTTCCTGCAGGCAACAAAATACATAATTAAATAATGAAACTAGAATGTAAAATAAAATTTAAAACACTGGCATCAAACAGAATCTCAAAGTGAGTATGTTGTCCCTAAGTTTAAATGAAGAAAATTTATTGTGGAAACTTTTAAAGCGAAAGTTATAGTCTAGTAAAACAATTCAATTGCACAAACCATAGTCAGATGGAAGAGCTTTAATAAAATTATTTGTTATTAATTTTGCCTCATCCTATACTGTTCTATATTTCTTGCAAAAAAAATTTTTGTGTGTGCTTCAATTGTATTACATATCTGACAGAAAACAAACTGTTTCTGGCATGTTACACCATCTTTGTTGTCATGCAATTGGATCAGGTTAATTGGTAACACTTTAATTCATTTAATTGGCTGAAAATATACTTACCGTAGCAGGTATTTTTAATGGAGTTGTGATTGATGATGATGGAGGTTTGAAGGGGGTTTTGAATTTTTTCCCAGATAATTTTTGGCTGTTACTGATGTCCTGACTCAACATGTTCTCTGTAAGACAAGTAACAAAACTCTCAGTAGTGTCACAAGTTGATAGAAGCTGCATTCACATTAGATAAATATGTTACATCTTTGATGAATAATTAAGAAAACCCTGATCATCACCAAAGGTGAAAAACCAATTTATTTTGAATGAGGAGAACCCAATATCTCAGTGCTGGATGATAGATTACAATAAGCTCTCAGGCTTTTCTATTGAATCCCTAAAATGATTGTTATACTATCTAGCTCCATGTCAAGCCTGTTAGTTTCACACTCATAATCTTGCAAATAGAGATGACAACCCTTTATGCCGATTGATGTTCACTGATCTGTGTCTTTAAACACACCAGGGCATAAGTTGATCAAACCAGAAGAAAGAATAACTTAATAAATTCACATAAAGCATTATGCCCACTGAGGTAATTGACAGCATACACATCCATCTTTCAACGTGTTAATGTAACTTTCTTCGCCCCTACTCTTTTGTACAGCATTTGCCCAGCTTCGATAACCCAGCATGGGGTTTAATGTCGTACTCAAGGGTATTTTACTTATATGGCAACGGATTACCTACTTAACACTGTTCCTTGCCTAATTAGGGTGGAAGCCTTGTAAAAACCACCACCATGATTGCTTGAGCCAAATCATTTGACTCCCTCATAAACCTGATGATCCACTGAGAGAAAGTGATGCAAAATAAATAAGCCAATAATATTTAACGTATTACATTTTATACTAAAATACTTTCATCAATGACTAAACATACCGATTATATCAAGATCAGTATCATCTACTGAGTTGTGTCTTGACAGACTGACTTTGGGAGGCCTGTGCAAAGATGTCTTAGCAACTGAATGAGCTTCATCTGAAAACCAATCAACATTTTACAGAAAAGAATCAGAAAAGGGAAACTTTAAATAAATATGAATGTCTTGATATAAAAACAGTAGGTGGTTGGATGGGTGGGTGGTTTTGTGAGTTGGTAAATTGGTGTTTAGTAATCACCATATGCGCAAAGGCACTTTACTCATCTGTTTCAATGTACCTAACAGTAAATAGTGAATAAGCTGCCTCCATTGTACAGTAAAGACAGCATTTATCAGCTTCGCTGTATTCAGAATGCCAGACATAGTGGCTGGCTATGACTTAATTCAACTAGTTGATCCCTAAAACAATCACTGTGCTGCACATGAAATTATCAAGTGTGAGTGAGTGTGTGACCATGGGTTAACTTTGTATAAAAGAAAAGAGGATAAAAATTGATCATGATTGCAGTACTTCTTAAGTACTAAATATCTTACTTGCATTTCAGTTGAGTTATGCCCTTGTTTTTTACAATCATTATTTTATGAAGGAGTTACTATTTGTTCATTCCAAAACGTCAGAATAGAAAAGGGACTTCATATTATATAATACATAAGTTAGCATACATGTCATGTAAAGATCAGAGTGATCAAATATGTGTTGTCTAGAGGACATTTACCAAACCCGTTGTCTAACAGATCAGTTGCAATGTATCGAGTTGCAAGACAAAAATGCACAACTATTACATATACTTGTATAAGACCAATATCTGAATAGGTCATGTATTCCCTCTTCTCACAGTTATTAGTTCCCTTTTTATCAAATAGCATACATATATATATTTTAATGCAGGGAAAGAAATTTTTGCTTGCCTATTTATTTCAAAAAAGAAATCTCACTGGCTGTTGATTAATTAAAATCAATGAATCATCTCATGTTCTTGCTTGCCTATATATTTACTTATAGAACCCAGCTAGCCAGAGACCTGGTGGAGGCAAGCTAATTTTTCTTTCTCTACAATAAAAGTAAATGCTTACCTAATCCTGCAGAATTTCCCATGGCTCTCTTTTCCCTTAAACTATCAGAGTGTATTCTGAAAAATTAGATCAGTTATCAATGACTTTCATGTAATATAATTAAGTTCACTATTAGTATCTTAAAATCGAAATTTAAAATATAATGCAATTGTCAAACCAGTGAGAATAAAGAGAAATTGTTACACAAGATGTGTAGCAATATATTTTTCAACACAAAAATTATTTCTTAAGCATACTATTATTTTTTTAACAAATATTATTTTTGTACTGACTGTTCCGCTTTTCTTTTCAACCCAACAGTGTTGTCTCGGTTTTCTTCAGCAGTTTGATCACACATAGCATTATCACACTTAAAGGGAGATAACTCTGCATAGATAATTCCACTAGGCAGCATATCATTTTTGTCCTGAGCACCATGATTTTCTTCTTGAAAATTTAGATTCCTCATGTCCATTGAACAATAGCCTTGAGCACTGATCAAATTCCCATCAGAGTCTAGAGATGGTAATTCCGGCAAGGTCTCCGTCTTGTTCTCAATTGACGTTTCATTACTTGCAGCAAATGTTAATTCTTCTGCAGATGAAAAAGAGAAATTGGCAGATTCTTGTGATAAGTGTTGCTCATTAGTTACTGACTTTTGTGAAAAGTCTGTTCTTTCAGTTGTTTCTTGTACATCAAAATGCAGTTGTGGATTGTTCAAACTGTTTCCATTGACAGTTGTATGTCTCATATCACCAAAGTTGCTGAAGTTTTTTCCAACTGTATGTGGATTTCTTTGATGTACAAACTTATATCCACTATCTAGTTGATGACCCTCGTTGACACTTTCCTCATGCATTTCTGTGGTCCACGAAACACTTTCACCAGGATATTGGTTATGAAGTTTTGCAGTTGGTAACATGTCTTGTTGAGAGGCGACCTCACTGAATAAAGATTGGCTCAATGCTTGGTCATTCTGTGTGTTTGATGACAAGCAAGAACTTTGTTGTTGTGTTATTGGCACACGTTCTGTATCTCCTCTGAACGATCTTGGAATATCTGCATCAAAACTACCTCTGTATACTAGTTTATAGTAGTTCACAGGCTCTATAAAAGAAATAAAATCATAACGGTAAACATGCACAATGAATGTTCCATTTTTTTTTTAAATTTCAACATCATGACTTTATCATATAAGTTGGTCCATAAAGTGTTATATTCAAAAAGGTTGCTTATTACAATTCTTCTATTTTTTAAATTTAATTTTATAGTTTCCTTCAATTGTTTTTGTTTAATATTTTTTTAATTTTTGTTTCCTTTATTCTCTGGATAATTTCATTTATACCTGCTTGTGTGGCTCTCAGTCTATTCTTTAGAATGTCCTTTTTTCTTTCATATTCGTGAACAATAGCAGCCATTACAAGTTGTGCATCGTGACTCAAATCACTGTACTTTGAGAGGATGGGAGGTTTGATCTGTGGGCGCAAAATGCAAGATGTCACAGGGGTTAATTGAAAAAGATTTGCCAAATTTGTAAGCGGAGAAGAGAATACTGGATCCATCATCTACAGTAATTCCACACTCATGCATTCAAAAGGCTGAAGGCTGCAAAGTCCATCTGCCTAGAGCTGAAAAACATAAGAAGTTAAATACATACAAAATAAAGTTGTTAATAAATCCTTTTTTTAAATGAAAAGCGCAAAAATCTAGTTAGGAGATTAAAATGATTAATCTCAATTTTCAAGCAATAATATTACGGGTTAAATACACTTAAAAAATCCTGAAAAAAAAAAGACAGAAAACAAAACTGACATATTTCCAAATTCGGCATATATGTAGGCCCTACCGCCCAGCAAAGTATTGTATACTACTTTAAAGTCCCAATAGATAGAGAAAAGCCAGTTTATACTTTCATCAAAATATATTATATATGAGCCTCTGTAGCTCAGTCGGTAGAGTGTTGGGCCTGTAACCCAAAGGTCCCGGGTTCGAATCCCGGTGGAGGCAAGCAAATTTTTCTTTCTTCATTTATTCAAAATATATTATATATATTATAAGTTTATAATATTATATTTTAAAATGTTATTCATAATTTGTAGACCAGATACAAGTAAGCCGTGAGCTGAAACATGCCAGGATAGGTAATCTTACTCCAGGTACATCAGTCACATTTTTCATACGCTTTGACATGTAATCTACTGATTTTTTGTTTGTTGGAGTTTGTTTTGTTTTTTCTCATAATTTTGGATAACTCTTTCTTAGCTTGAACTGATTTTTGTTCAGAAAACTGTATATGTTGGAACCCGTCTTGAAATGTACATGTATGTGTCACATACTTTATAAATAAGAAAAAAAAAAGGCTAATTGGCAATTTCTAGTCTCGTATGTCATTAGTCCTGATATAACCGAGAATTCATATGCATATATAGCCTAACGACAAATCTCGGTTATGATGGTGCTACCAATAATTTGGTACACAAAAGTCTATTTGCAGCTCCTGTGTCCCCACAGTAATTAATAGGGTATCTGCTTTCGTTTGCATCGTCTTTTATGGTAATCCGGAAAAAAAAATTGTCAAGAAATCGGGATAAATACACACTAGTGTCGCAAAATCTACCAAACAGCAGACAGTTGTGACACCTCAATTTGGAAGTAGACTCGTCCGAGAGTGACGCAAGGAAACTTCTGATTTCTTGACAAAATTTGTTCGGATTAATACCATAAAAGACGATGCATCCGAAAGCAGATACACCAATAATTGATTACTGTGGGGGTTGTATTTTGGAAATATATGTGATTTCAAGGACACAGGAGCTGCAAATAGACTTGTGAGTACCAAATTATTGGTAGCACCGTCATAACCGAGATTTGCCGTTGGGCTATATAGGCCTATGCATATGAATTCTCGGCTATATCAGGACTAGTAAAAATGTAAGTCATATAAAATGTGTTGTCAGGAAGATCAACATATCAAATATTATTGGCCGGAGCTAATTGAACCCATAATAACCGGTAATTTAAAAAAAAACATGAAATTACACAGTTATGTGCACCCTAACTCCGTATCTCTGGATAAGGCTACATCATATGATAGACGATCAGATACAGAACTCTGCATCTAGTAGCCTACCGTACTTTTCGCATCGAAATGACAGAAGCAGACGACACATCTTGCATCAGTCAAAATATATTATTTATACATTTAAACACCAATAAAAGATATGTAGATTATCAATGCTAATCAATTATAAACAAACGTAACCCCAATGGGCGTTTTCAACCAAAACAGCACTTGATGAACACCACTTTCCTGAATATTTCAGACATAAAAACCGCTAATATTATAATGTTTACCAACACTGCCCACGCACCACATGTCGACAGAACGAAAGCGAGGCTGGCCTAGTCCACACGAGGTCAAGGAATTTGACAGTCTGCGCGTCACACATATACCTGTAAATTTATCGTTTTGTCTGATGTCATAAGGTTGAATTAAGCATATAACATTGACAACCGAAAACGGTAATATAGGTAAGTAAATCGCAACCAATAATTGGTCATAATACTTCTGTAACATATTTCATTTGACTTGTTTCGTAGAGGATGAGAACCACCCAACAACAACAACGCAATCGCGAAGAGGGTGTTCATTACCGAGAGTCGTTACTCGTATCAATGAATTTATGCTGTGAACTTGTTTAACTTACATAACGTACGTATGAAGATAAACTTATATCAATCTATAGTGAGAATTTCTTGATTAAAGTACCTCTGATTCAATTGCCAGCTTAGTAAAAGCCAGAAATCAAAAACATTTCTTTTTAACTTTATCACGTAGGCCCTAGGCTATTAAACTGAGAAGGCAAAACACTATATGGATATGCTTGAGAACGATGTCAGAATAGACATTGAAACGTTGCGTCAAAAATAAATGAGAAGTTGCCATCCATATAG
>JAQQZZ010000783.1:0-12039 GCA_030265115.1 Mopalia vespertina
TTACCGAGACCGTATGCCACTAGGCACCTATGGACCCAATTTTGAGGCCGGGAGCTGCCTAGAAGGATTTATCGAAGGGACTGCACTAGGTTCCTTCCAGAGTAATGAAGCATCCCGTTATGACGTTGATACCGGACATATAACATGGCCAAAATAAAATGGGGATGGTAAGACGTCATTTAGGGCTAAGTTAAAATTAAGTTATCGTTTTTCGGAATTACACTATACTGGTGTATTGTTCTAGCGTCCGAGATAATTGCTGTCATGATGTCTATTTAATCTCTTCTTATATTTCAGGTTTATTGAAGTATTTTCTATCGGTTATATGCTTTCTCTGCAGGACCGGCATCGACAGACTGTACACCATTTCTTATATCTGGTATAGTGGGCTGTCATTTATCACTGTCGTAGTCGTAGGACTTATTGTCAGCTTCGCAACCGGTGAGTCGCTGTTTGACTTGTAAACATTTAATGTTAAGCAACAGAAATAATAATACCAGTGTACAGCATATAAGTACCGCACACGAAAACATGGATTGAAGAAGATAATTCTTAACTACATATTTCAAAATCTTATTTTATATTCATTTAACGCCTCGATTCTTTATATGATTGAGGTCCATTGTGTCTATTGATTGATTGTTTTTGACGTCGTACTGAAGGTTATTTCACTTATACGACAGCGATGTACTCAAACGAAAGCTACACTTACGCAACCATAAAAGTGCAGAGTTTCGCCGTCTTAGGAACGGGAAATAATATTCCTCCATTGCGATATAAGTAACGAATGCTTCAAATATAGTTTGCCGATCCAGAGGGCTCTTTGTTTCTGAGAGGGTTGGCTTTATTGATAAATAAATTCAGATACTGAAACCGCGAAATCAAAATATATGTCAATGTTGCTTTAAAGCCAAAGGGCACAAATACATATTTAACAGTACATTTACATGACGTGTTTAGGTTACCCATAACAACTCGAGGTTAAGATCTATTAAGAAACTTGTCTCTGGGAGTTTATCCACAACATATGATTCATCGAGTTTAATAAGTCCACATCCCTGTACCAGTGCGATTAATTTTTAGAAACACATACCCATGTTCTCAAATGATTCTGGAGAAGATTTGTGTTTATTTGTGTACAGATCGATACTGAAATTCATTGATTTGATTCAGGTGCCTCCAAGCCGGAAGACGTGGATCCAAGAACAATTGCTCCTGTTTTTGACATTGTCTGTTGCTGCTTACCCGACCGATGGAGGAAGAAACTGCGGTTCGGGGTTAACCATGATAATGTACGCATGTTTTTGTTTATAAGTACTGACTTAAAGCAGACGTGATAGCATGTAGTCTAATCTGATAGACCGGTAAAGCAAACAAAAATGTATATTCTATATTTCTTATTCATTGGGGTTGGCCAGTAGGGAAAAAGGGAGATAAATCTGTTACTTAAAAAACAGGCAGTGGCACCTATGTCAAACCCATTGTCCAGAAAGATTGCTACCTCGCAACAGGACTATCCCTGACAATGGGCTGTTCCCGTACATCAATTAAAATTGAATGCAATTCTAAAATGAAAGTGATTTTGATCATAGAGATTATAAAGGGCGGTTTTTAAAACTGTTATTCTCAGTTTCTTTAGATTTTTTGTTCGCGTTGAGGTAGAATTAAAGAAATCATCGTAATGCACTGTTTATTTCTAAATATCATGATTATCCCTCCAAAATATTCCTACTATGTGTTCGTTAGTGATTTCAAATTAAATTAGGTGTTTATTGTGATTTTTAGGACAATTAACTTGACTGTTTATAATTTTAAACGGGGACAAACTATATTGCATGCATTATTGATATGCATAGATATGACTATTGTTAGACACATAATCAGTTCCACATTCAGGAGACCAGTTTTGTAAAGTTCTTACTCAGTTTTCTTTATGCTTACGTTTAATGACCCTGAATTATTTAGGTCTCTGAACGAATATGCCCGATTTGAACCACTTGCACCCCAGTCGTGTTAAAGATTACCATCGATAGGTGCCCGTCTCTCTTCTTGATAAAATGTCCTTAAGCCTTCTGGCTATGGCATTACGTTTCAAGCAGTCATACATGTACTTATGCTGGAAACTTAAATTTTGGAGAAACACAGAGAACATCACGTTCACCGTTGTGTTAGTGGTGATATTCGCTGTTGTCGCACAGCCGCTAAAGACCAATCGATCGTTTAAAATATCCACGTTTGTTTCAGAAATACAAAGAAGAAGAACCGACTAATGACGAGAAAATGGTCATGTTTTACACATCGGACCCTTCTGTTGAAGACGCTCCAGCTAAAGTGGATAGTCTCAACGTGCCCTCGCCAGAAAATCTACGTCCGTCTGACAGTAGAATGACCATGGGGCATCAGACCGACCACTCAGACGCTTGCCTTGTCCCTAAAGACTCTGCCTCAAGTTTTAATTGAAGTTCACACTACTGTTATGTTGCGTATCATTGCTTCCATTTAAAACTGTATTTTATTTCCAATGGGCAGCTTCCATTTGTTTGGCAACACAGACGCGGATTTTGTCCAAGATGATCATGCCATAAGGTTCAACTTTAATTATACAACATATACTAAACTCATTGTTAATGCATCAAAACAAGAATAGCAACAAAAAAAAACACTGCCCTTCCCTACGTTGTGTCAATACTCATATGAATACGTATTATTGCGATATATACTCTTCTATAACAGTGCATCTGAAATTATCTCATTGATTTATACCATAATTTTTTGAACGCCAGAGACCTATTATATAATGCGATACACTTGCTGTTCACTACAGTGCGTTCGAAAGTAAGGACGTTCTAGCATGTGCTATATCATGACGTTACCTGGATCTAGGACGTTCGCTAGTCTCAACCTCAGCTGATCGAGCTACGGATGTATACGATATTTTATCATTCATCCATTGCTTTACTACCCTTGATATAGGCGTTTCCGGTCATGTGATGTGACACAACCTCTAGTTTCTCCTTTGTATCAGTTAAGCGGACCTCAACTTTAGTTATAGCGAATAATGTCAATTTGTTTTTTTCTGATTAGTTGAAAACACGTCGCGTGGTATTAAACAAAATATGATGTTCAAGCTAATAATGAAGTACACTGGAACGCGGGACAGGGAAATCATTCTTTAGGGGTCAGACTCTGTCGATTACACCAGAATTACAATTTCAGCATAGCGCGAAGTTATCTTATAGCGGATTAATTTTAATTGCGCTTCTAGCAAATGACCCCTAGGCGCAGTTTGTCAAAGCGCTATAAAATGTTTAGATCTTGTACGCTCCCTATACATACCTAGGATTGAGAGTCCTTTGGTCTCTTACACGCTACTGTGTGTTTATTTCAACAGAGTTGTTTTAATTTATGAACAAAATTTAAAAAAAATTCAATTAAACCAGTCGGAATTCGTTGAGAAAACCGAATTTGGGACAATGATGTTTCTTTAACCGATGGTGGAATAGCCCAGGGTAAATGACCCAACTAGAAATTTCACATGATAGGGTTAACCCAAAAATAAATTTTCTGATATTTCAGAACACATGTTTATTGGTGTAAATAAACACAGTATCAGTTTTGATTTGCTTCTTGTTCGACTTCTTCAGTTGGGGATATTTAATTCATATGCCGGCAATGTCTGCTTTAATTGAGCCCTTGTATTCTGCCTCAACGAAAGCAATGCCGAGGCCAACGATATCTAGTTAAAAATACTACAACAAACCAGGCAGAATACAAGAAACTGTATGCAAATTGAGTGTTTGTTTGCTAGCACCTTACATTTGAAGTTGACCCTTAGCTTCACGCCTTCCCTTAAATGTGACGAATCATAAGATATTACTTCTCAAAATATCATTAACAATGCAAATGTGTGAATATTGTAAAATTATGCTTGAAATTTGGTGAAATAGAATTCTGTTGGTCATCATAACCAGATCAAACTACAATCAAAGTTTCAAAATAATCAGTGAATTTGTTTTCAAATTAAAATATTCACAACAGATGAAGACATTAATATTGCAATGAAGGCCATATTGTTTTTCTTTTCATTAGGAATTTGATGAAATGTAATCCCATGATTCCTATCCATTGTCTTAATAGGTGGAAGCTGTATTTCAAGTTTGAAATTAATCCATAAATTTGTTCTAGACCAATCCTATTCACAACAGGTACATACATGAAATGTTAAAAGGCATATTTTGAAGGAAAAAAAATTCATAATCCGGGTCAAGTAGCCTTTCTTACCTAATTTCCAAATTTTAAGTGAATAGACCAACTCGTTTTCTTCTTAACTAGTGAATAGGTGAATTTGTTTTCTACTTACTGTGTTCACGATAAAAAGAGTGGAGGGTTGGGAGGGAGTTTCCTATTTCTAAGTTTGAAATTACAAGTAGTCCCTGAATTTGTTTCCAAGTCTAATGTTCACAACGTATATAGATATGAATAAATTAATGCGATGGTGGAAAATTTGATAAAAGTAATGGGTCTATCACCATATTGGTGCAATATCGGCCATATTTTTTGTGAAATCTAGTGAAATACAACCACATTTATGGTATTAACGAAAAGGCAAAGTTTGAAGCCAATACTAGTATCTGAATTTGAGTGATGGCCATTTTGTTTTGTTGAAATAGGTGAAATGCAATCCCATCTGTTTTTCAACTGGAGGAAACTAGTTTGAAATAAGTCAGTGAAGTTGCTCTTAAGCCTTGTGTTCACAACACATATAGACGTACATGTAAATATTATCAAATTATGCAATACTGGCCGTTTTGTTTTTTGAATTTGATGATATCCATACAGATTTGTCATCTTATGGAGAGGAAGCACAGTACAAGTTTATCAGTGAATTTGTTCGTAAATTATCATGTTTAGAGCACAAAGGCATCAATATTGCAAACATATGCAATGGCATTCATATTGTTTTGCATAAATTGCTGAAATGCAATCCCATGCAATACCAAGTTCATTGGTGAATTTGTTCTTCAGCTACATTGTACATGTATCAGGTTCTCAAAATATAGGAGTGAATATGGTCAAATCATGCAAAGGTGGCCATTTCAGTTTAGCAAATTTGGTGAAAAGCAATCCCATCTGTTTTTAAGTTTCAAATTAATCCATGAATTTGTTACAGAGTTATCCAGTTCACAACATACATGAATATTGTAAAATTATGCAATGGCTGCCATTTTGTTTTACAGAATTTGGAGAAATGAAATCCTATCCTTTGTGTTACTGGCAGGCAGCGACAGTAAAAATTTTAAGTTATTAAGTGAACAAATTATCATGTTCACAACACATAGGCATGTACATTGTAAAATTGTGCAATGGTGGCCATATTGTTTTGCATAATTTAGTGGTATGCAATCCCATCCTTTGTCTTCATAAAAGGAGGAAGCTAAATTCCAAGTTTGAAGTTAATCAGAAAATTTATTCTCCACTTATCATACATGTATTCACAAAACAAACAGGTATGAATATTGTAAAATTATGCAATAATGCCCATTTTGCTTTATGGAATTTCGAGAAATGCATTCATCTTAAGAAGAGGAACCTACATACCAAGCCGAAAGTTAATCAGTGAATTTGTTTTCAAGCTACATGTACAAAGTAGCGTGTTCACAAACATTTGTGACAACTGACAGCATCACAGATAGAGGAGAAGTAAAACTTAAGTCCCACCTGTGAGCACCCATGGAGGGAACCCATATAGTGGATAATTATTGATTGGGGTTTCATGCCTTACGGTTGTAGGCCACTAGTAGCATTGCTACAAGAAACTTGGAGGTTTATTATGGCCAGATATAATAACACTTTAAAAAAAATAAAATCTGGGTGTTCTTTGAATGCAAAAAAAAGAATAAAAAAAGATCGAACTAACACCACTTTTATTTTTAAAGTTTACCTGTTCTTCATTTCAACTTTCAAAGTACATGTACATGTGGCTTTTTTGTTACAAATTTTTGAACATCCAAGAAATAATTTTGACACAATTCGTTTACCAAATGTTGATGTAATCCTTCAGAAAGGAGATCAAAGCTGCAGAAGAAAGGTGTCTGGAATGGTGCTAGTTCACATCCTGGAAGGCAGGGAAGCCACTGAGGTAATAAACAGTTGCAGGTCCTTTGTCAGTCTGTATCAAAGCCTGTTGGATTGCTTCCCCTGTTGGTTCATAAATTTCCCCAACAGAGGGCACTATCACATCATGTACTTGGTGAACCTGGATATGTTGGTCTTCAGTTGTAATCTCTGTAGTACTGACCTCAGCAGTGTTTATAATATTTGAGACTCTATCACTTGAATGTTCAGACAAATGCGTTCGCTCGTGGCGATTTAAGGCAAATTTTGTGTTAAACCTTTTCTGACAGTGTTGACATTGGAATGCACCGGGATTAAGATGTATTGTCTGCATGTGTTTCCTCTGAACAGACCGTGTCTTAAAAGCAGTTCCACAAATATAACACAGGTGTGATCTTTGGCTAGAATGGGAACCCAGGTGATCAGTTAGGTGAGCCTGCAAATAAACAAAATACATTTGTTAACACTGACTTAATTAGTGTTAAACATCAAACCTGAGAGTAGGTCACTTAATTTTACAGTTATCTTCTCCTACTGTATTAAAATGACCACACAAATATAACCCTTAAATGTGACTGGCTTTATTCGGTTAGGCCTGGTTGGTCGAAACCAATTAGTCGCTCAGAGCAGATTGAATGAGTTATTGAGGATAAGAGTTGACCTTCCAACATTACAGGATTTTATCTAATCCATTTTATAACATGGACTTATAAGTTTTGAATGTCAAATGTAAGAGTACAACCCTTAATGTTACAGTAACTTTCTCCTACTGTATTAAAATAACCACACAATCACATCCATAAAATGTGACCGGCTTTATTGTGATAAGTACATAAGTGAGTAGTAAGGACAGTATGTTTTATCTTAAAACACAATGTCCTTAGCCACAGGCACATGTTTTCAAGCATCTTACAGTCCTCTCAACAAAAGGGGAGTGATCACACACTCGCCTTGACCCAAGGTGAGAATAAGGAGAGTGACAACTTACTCGCCTGTACGATTAAATGTCATTGCCAATTTTAACTAGGTTCGCCAAATCTAAATCAAGGAGAGTGGTGGATCACTCGCCTATATTTTATTCATCGAGAGCCATGATCTTGTACTGTATGTACCAGGTTGAGAGGAGCCCTGATCTTGTACTGTATGTACTAGGTTGAGAGGAGCCCTGATCTTGTACTGTATGTACCAGGTTGAGAGGAGCCCTGGTCTTGTACTGTATCACTATGTACCAGGTTCAGAGGAGCCCTGACCTCCATATATATTTTGATTGATTAGTGTTTTATGCCGTGCTTAAGGGTATTTCATTTTTACTTACATGTACATGACTGTGGTGTATTCCAGCAATAATTGACACTAGCACAACCAAGATGTGAAGCATTTCCACAATGTTGGAAAGTTAATTTTCCTCCAGTGCTAAGTAAAGCCAGCATTGCTAATCTTCAAACAAACTGCCCATTGCCAGAGGGCCATATATATTTTGAGCCTCCATTCATGCATGTATGTACATGTACTTACATATAAAGGTTATCTCTCTCATTATATAGAGACATGCTTTTTTCTGGTATATTTCTTGAATGCTATAATAACATACATGTACACACCCCTGGAAAAAATGTAAAATTTCTCGCGACCACTAATTTTCAGGTTAAAAATTTCTCACCAGATTCTATACGGCAAATACAGTTTTTTAATCAGCATGTACTATAGATGTCACATTTATGCGATAAATCCAACTTTTTATGGTTTGACATCGATATTGGAGTGGGTTTAATAAAAAAAATTTTAATAAATTATTATTATTTTTTTTAAAAATTTCTCACCAGACGTGGGATTTCACGCGACCACAGGTCGCATGATTTTCCAGGGGTACATGTACATACTGTCACTTACATGTATACTCACCACCACCTTTCATTCAGTTAAACCTTTGGTATCAACTGATGCTGCATGCCATGGACATTCTGCTCCATTATCACTTTTATATTATAAACCATACAGTAAAACTGGAACTTCAATTTAATTAATGTCTCTTATAAATTAATGCCTCCAAATTTATATTCCAAACTTAATTATGATAATATTAATAACAGACCAGAAAATAATGTATAAAAATAGTATTTTTGAGGAGTATTTTCTAACCATTTTGTGTATTTTGTGTTAAAGCATAGTACAGAATATTAATTTGTGTGTGTATTTTGTTGGCCTTTGGCGTATTTAACATAAATCATGTGTACAAGATACTCCAGAATACACCGGGTAGGCAGATCTGCAATATTAACCAAGGAACTGAATGTAAAAAATGAAAAAAGTTTCTATAGTTTTAAATTAAAGGGAAAGACAACTGTTTTCAGACAATGATGTCAGTTCTGCCTGTTAAATTAACTAATTAACGGCTATGCTTATTGAATGCAAGTGCAATACAGATCTTTGTCTTTGAAAATATGCAATAAAAATAATAAGTTAAAGTGGAAAATCAGTGGTCTTTTCCTTTAAGTTGTCCTCTTCAAAATACATTTTATGAAAGTAAAACCCTGCAACTATTAATACATATTTCAAATATAATATTAAAGTAGTATTTTTTCACAATGCTGATTAAGTAGATTTGTTTGTGTGTTTAATTGGGATTTAACACTGTACTTATGTTTATTACACTCATATTGCCAGCCCAATGAGTGAAGGAAACCACCCTAGGCACCACTGGCAACAAACAATGACCAGACGGTACGCATTGCTACTCTTCAAACAAACTGCCTTTAGCCAAAGGGCTCTGTGCTGTTGGGTAGAATGGCTTGAAGCAGTGACCAACTCTAAAGAAAGGCAACCTTGATAATGTTAGAGGGCCAGTTATATATAAGGCCAAAAAACATTACAGTACAGACCTGTGTATTATGACAATGTGCACAAACCACAAAACAAATATCCATAAATTAATGTACATGTAAGTTATTACAAACATTTTTCAAAAAGTCAGAATTCAAACTGATTTGAGTTTTACCTGTGATCTGAAGACTTTGTGACATCTATCACATTTAAACTGGTAATTTCTCAATGTCTTGTCCACATGAGTAACTTTGTGCTGCACAAGCGCATCTGGACGTTTGAAAGACTTTCCACATAAGTCACATAAATAAGGTCTCTTGTCAGAATGCTTGTTTCCTTTGTGGCGATACAGACATTCTTTTCTTTGTGTGACGTATGGGCATAAATCACAACTGAAACTTTTCCCATCAGCAGATTTTTTCTCATCTGTATCGTCCACAAACTCTGGATGTGTTCGCATGTGACGCTGGAAATGGAACTGTCTTTCAGTAGTATAGTCACAACTTGGGCATGAAAGTAGAATGGTAGACTTTGTATAGTCTTTTTCTGGATTGTGCTTGGCTCTCTTATGCCTGTCTAAGAGCTTGAACTGGTGAGTACTATAGTTGCACATGTCACAAGTAAACATTTGAATACTGTGTGTGGCTTCGTGACGATTTAAATGGCTGAGACGCAGTGATGAGAAGCTGCACTTTTTACACCGATGTAATTCCATCTGTTTCTCATGTAGGCGCTTGTGATTATTGAAATGGCTTAGACGTTTGGTTCGAAAAGAACATTTCTTGCAAAAAAATTTAAATGGTGCTAGTCTTTCATAATCCTTTTTCGTTTTAACTTTTTTGTCTGAAACACAAAAGTAAAGTAAACATGTATAAAATGGTAGAGCACATCGCACAGTGAAGCATGGCTTAATGATCACAAATACAAATATCAGATATCAATGATCACACATATCACATATTAATGATCACACATACACATATCACAAAGTAATGATCACACATACACATATCAGACACCATTGATTAGACATACATGTACACATTCACACAGTATAATGATCACACATACAGTACACATAGCACATAGTAATGATCAGTTGATCACACATACACATAGCACACAGTAATGATCACACATACACATACATGTATCACACAGTAATGATCACACATACACGTACATGTATCACACAGTAATGATCACACATACACATATCAGGCATTTATGATCACATACAGCGCTCCGGATAAGGGACGTTTTGGCGTGAATTACACATCCAAAATAAGTCAAAACGCCTTTAACATAAATGGAAGGCATATTGAAAATGCATTATAATAATAGACAACGCCTGATCTTTAATATCCATACATATTGAACAATAAAGTTATGCTGCAGTCGGTACGGTAGTCAAATCACATACATTTCAAAGGGAGATAATCTAGTCAGCAGGTCTGCCTTGTTCTCTCACAGTTATTTTATCAATAAACCATCTTTGTGCGGAGAGTACCAGACGTTTCCATTTTATAGTGTATGTGCACTTTCTCCACGCTGGACATACAGTGAAATGGCCACTCATTAATTAATTTTTTTCTTAAAAAGCATTGATTCTGTTCAGAAGTTTGTACAAAAATTTGTTGATGATGATCGTTCAAAACTGTGAAATGTTATCAAAGGTAACAAAAACAGTGATAGCTAAAATATCCGTGAATTCTTGCAGAGACTGTAATAAATAGATCAAGGTATGATATCTCATTCTGTCATATGTCGCATCGTTTTATTGTTATAAAAATAGAGAAAAAAAGTACTAAGTAAAAACTGTTTTGTTAAACCTGGGATATATAATCAATGGAATTATATATGCCAGGTAAAACATGCAGATCCAATGTATTGCTGTATTAAGCTGTATGTTTTGAGCAGCCAGGCCCATCAGAATAAAGCTGGTAACATTTAAGGGTTATATTTGTGTATGCCGTATTAGAGGTTAATTCACACATATGAGAAAAAGCCAGCTCAATCAGCGAAGGAAATCACATTCGGTGCCACTGGAATTAAACAAAGCCAAGAAAGAACAAAGATAGGAGAATCACAACACGTAATACAAAGCCATCATAAACAGATTGTTCTTAGCTCTGAGAGGATTAACTGCATGCATTAACTTTACAAGCAAGTTGACGTTAATGCTCACTTTGAATGTACATGTACCTCTCTATTTAAAGGAGAAGGCACATGCTTTTATACTGGGTTTTTGACATTTTTTAATACTATTTTAGTAACATAACAGCCTTCAGATTAAGAAATTAATAAATATTAAGCCAGTTATTAAAATTTAACAAACAGGAAGTGACGTACCCAGTGCAAGTGACACAATAACAACACAACACCATTCCATATGCTATAGCTACGATCAACCTTTCATATCCGATAAGCGGAGTCCAGTTCTTCTCTGAATTTTTCTATCAGGCAGAATTATTACTGTACAGGGCCCACTTGCACAAAGCCTCCTTAAGCTAAGGTGACCTTAGTTTTTCCCGTAGGACTAAACTGAGGAGATGAGCCGCTTTCACAAAGCCCCCTTTCCTCTTAAGTGTTAAGGTCATCTTAGCCTAAGGAGGCTTTGTCAATGTGGGCCCTTGTTTGTACCAAATTATTCTAAGAAAGACCTAGAAACCAGAAAAAAACCTGATTGTCAAAGACGGACGCGATCCCATGAACGGTACATCGAAGCAGGATTAGGAATTGCACCCGCGACCACTAAGCCCGGCCGTAGGCAGATGGGAATACGAATCCTTTATATAGACTGGTATTATACAGTCAATATGCAGGCCTAGTCGCACGGAAGAGAAGTCTTGGCATGGTGTAATGACAGAAATGTCAGATCGAATGACCAGAAAACATAAAGATCAATACAAAAGAACAGCTCAATTTAACAGGTATTAGCATGATTTGGGAACTAAAACTTGCCATATCAGTACTCAGTTTAGGCTCTCTATCCTGGGCTACATTTACTGATACTGGGCTGAGGATTCCTGAAAAGCTCAGCATCTTTCTCCCCTTGTTGACTAGCTGAACCTGAGGCAAAACTGCCCTGCCTTCTGTCAGTCT
>JAQQZZ010000794.1:0-12037 GCA_030265115.1 Mopalia vespertina
GAACATAAGATGATTCATCGATTTTAATTAATCTACATCCCTGTGCCAGTGTGATTGCTTTTAGAAATATATATATTATTGTAGAACTAACAAGTAAATCATAATGGCCGTGGATTTACTTACTGCCTGCATTTAGATTATGAAACGATAAATATTGGTACAAATCGAATTCTGCCAGCAGTTGTCCATCCTGATCATCTGTAATCGTTTTGAGAACTGCAACTTTGTCTTCAGTCACAGATATTCCCTACGGGGTAAAATAGTGTAAAAATAACAGTTTATAAATCTGCTAAATATATGTTTGCAATGTTAATGTGATATAACTATCTCAATAACGAATTATGAACAACAATTGCTCAAACAATTATAGAAGATCTGTAAAACTCAAAACCAAAGCATGGCAACTATAATTGACTAGAATATAGGGTCTGAGCCCCATTTTCACAAAAAGTACCGATTGATTGTTGTTTGACGTCGTACTCAATGGTATTTAGAAATCTTGTAGAAGCCACGCAACGATCTACGCAATATAACACGAAAACTGTTATACCTATATAAAGAGTAAATATATATTGCCAAATAACGAAATACACAGATATAGTCGTACTTCAAATTATCCCGCGTGCATGAGAATGCGCCTTTATTTTCGAAAAACCTAAATTTGTTGGATGACCTTTTTTATTTGCCGCAAGACCGTTGCAATTGTGAATGCGTGCAAATTGCAGCGAGGATTCTGCCAATTTCATTACAATATATAGACAGCCTATAGCCATGCAGTCTCGAATGGCTGTTCGATCAATTTTGTCTTACCTTTTCATTTTGGCATATTGCGGCGTTTTGTCTAGACTCTCTGTCTCGCTCTCGAAGTCTGGCCATCCTGGCTAAAAACCTCTTCCGTTTGTTCACCTCAGACATCCTCTTACTGATATCAGGTAGAAGAAAAACGATATTATCAAACTCAACAACACAGTTTTGAAGACATTTACTTGGATACTATAAGCAATTCAACCGATTGTAAAAGTGCACCACATTTGGAGGAGATCGAGACAGATAGAGGAGACGTTAACTATTTGGTCCGGCGGAGGGTGGTTACTTTCACCCATTGAACCGGCACGCTGTTATGAGTGAAATAACATAAGTACCCTTGACTTCGAAATCTTGAGGACACTGTAATGGTTGTGTATATCAGCATAGGGAAGAAGCCTATCGAAATTTAGGAAGAAGACTATCAAAATTAAGAGTTATCCGTATTATTGAAGTCCCTCCAGTGAGAATGTCACTATTCTAAAAAAAACAGAATCATTTAGATGCTTATCATGTTTACTAACTAAGAACTGGGTATCGTGAGTTGTAATAAAAGCCAAAATTCCACAAGTATCCAGATCTAAGACTTGTACTTCGGATCAAGCTCGAGACAAGAGTGTTGTTTCTTTTTATTGTATGTACTTTTGGAAGTTGAATGTTGATTTTTGTTTTTCCAAACAACAACTAGAAATAGTCTCATTTAAAAAAAAATGTAATCTATCCTCATAATTTTACCAGTAAATTATTCTCTGAAACTATTTCATTTAGAGTACTGTGATATATTATTGTGTATTGCCGTTACCTGAAAATGAACACCCTAGTTCCTAAAATATATCATTTTACGATTGCAATGGTGATGACGATCGTCATCGCTATTTTTGTGTTTGTTTTTATTGGTAGAAGGCAGATTGAGTTAGGTTCTATTAAATTGTTCGCATTGACCATTTCCAGCAGGATTATAGGGAAGTTCTCTTCTTATTCCCTAAATTTTGCAGTCAACGTGTCGTCTTTATGGCTGTATATTCTACCGTGGGCACCATACTTTATAAAGCATTCCATTACCAATATTTTAACCAGCACATTCTCTATTACATTGCTTGCCTTGTCCAAGAGTGCCAAATCGATAGACGAATGTTCAATAGATCTAGTTGATTGTATATATCTGAATTCTGATCTTACTGGACAATAGGTACCTCTACCTTTGATGTATAGTGCACAACTCTGTGTATGCTCTTTTACCCTTTTGTTATATCCCGGAAACAAACAGGGATCCTAAAAGTTATGTAGTATAATTCATTTAAAATTTTTTCCTGAATGCAAATAGACAGAAGAAGTCAAAGTAGTTCTCCACCACCCAAGTTTTCTCTAGTTTGATAACGTACTCCTTTCTTTATATGATTCTGTCAAACAGTTGTAAAAGTAGTTGTAAAAGTAGTACGAAGGCGTAGACTCTTTCTTCTTCTTTTTTCTGACGTAGTCGGAGGTAGTCTATTTTATTCGGGATCGTCTTGTTGACATTTCTTCATGTCCTCTGTTGTCTATGTTGGGAAAGAACTGCCTTGTCTATCTCAAATAGTGTCTGGAACTATGCGGTGATATTTTCTTATCAGATTTAGTAAAGCAAGTTCCTGCATTTCTACTGATATTCTGACTAGTTTATCTAAAGTTTGTGTACCATCCGCATCATCGTTTTCAACTTCACATACCTCTGGTATAGTCTTGATTATTCGTCAGCAATGGCGTTTGCTTTGCTTGGACGATACCCGACTACTGGCCAAGTCTTCCAACCATCTTTGTTTAAGTGCTGGAGTTTATTTTTCTTTGTCCTGATATATGTGAGTGGATTACTGTCTTGTGATCACTTTAAACTTGGCAGCCTGTAAACAGTCTCTTAATTTGCCACAAGCTGACAATGGCAATGCTAGCAGTGCTATTTGTGCAATTAAATAACTGAGTTGTCTGTCTGGTTTCCTTGAACCTTTGGAAGCATACACGATGTCTAACTTTCACATATTGTAATCCACTGAGAGCTGCTCCCTGGCCACGATTGCTTGTATCAGTTTGGATAAAGGGCTTTCAAAAGTCGGACTAAGCTAATATTAGTGACCTGGTGAGATTGTTTTTCAGCACTTCAAGACAGTTGACAATTGGAATCCCATAAATGTGTGATATCAACATTTTTCGGAATGTTCTTGCTCTTGTTATTACATTTACAAATGATGTTATTCAATGGCAATGCAATACTGGCAAAATGCTAAACAAACCGTTTATAAAAGATCGAAAAAGATCCAAGTTGTTTCAATGTTTTTGGTATAGGTCATCAGCTACAGCTCTATAGATAAACAACGACACTTTACGCGGTTCCATCTTGAGGCCATGAAGTCTTATTTTTCCAGATTCACAACGGTGTTCATTGAGTAATCATTTCCTACAGTCCATTATGAGGTGTCCAAGTTTCTTAAAATAATTAGATTCGAAGTTCCTTTCCAAAGAGGCGGTTCCTTTATTGTTTAACAAGGGCTGGGAATTAATTATACTTTTAACTGTTGTGTGTGTCCTTAACAACTAACAGCTTAAATGAATTTCAAAAGAACCTCTGATACGCTTTCGCATAGTCTCTTCAGACTTATCCATGGCTATCTCCAAGTTCCAAAAAGGAAATATATGGATGTTCTTGAATTTACAGAATGTCCGGCGCTGAAGTGATAGAGGTGAATAATCTTAAAGAAGTCTGACTTTACACTGGGGATATTATCTGTCACAAGTCGAGTCTGGAACTGAAATTATTAGGATATATTATTTATTCCAACTTATGGGAAGCAAGCAAGCGTCGACATGGTAAGCGTAGTAGTAAGCTTGTTTTGGGAGGAGGCAGTGGGATCCAGCCCATGAGAAGCGGTATGGACGTCGGAATATACGAAGGGAGTACCAATACGTTTACTAAGCTAAGAAACAATAAGCATCATCCCCGTACAGACTATACTTACAAACAATGGTAGACAGGGAAGGCACAGAAAAGCGGCACGAGGAAGGCGCAGATGGCTACAACAGTGGCGTCCCCATCAGATTCATCTAAACAAACAGAAAACACCTCAAATCTCATGTTGCCGTTCGGTAGCAATTACCTAATAAATATAACAACATCTATTAGATATCAAGCTAATAACATTCTTTGATACGTGCTTAGTGCAGTTGAAACGTCCCAAATGGCCGAAACTAATTGATTTCCTTCGCAGCAACCCTCTTCTGGCCATCCTCGGCACAAACCACGCATTTTTTCAGCGGGTTAATACAAAAGATTTGTGAATAAAACAGCCGATGATGAGTTAGCGTAGGCCATCATCACCGGATAACTTCATTTTCACAATTGGCTACTTAAAAAACGGCTTTATAAATATTGTTGGTTCTCACTTTGAACAATTTTATGATTTTAGAAAGAATAGAGTTTATTGATGTTATACATGACTTTGTTTAACTTGTCGGATATTAGCGGCAGTTAGTCCCTCTTCTTCAATATTAAATATTTGTTGACACTTGTTGGTATAGTGACAGTATGATGGACCAAAAAAGGGCCACGTCCAGAGAGCGATATTTCCGTCACATGCAGACTTTTTAAATAAAACAAAACAAACAAAAACAACTATTTAAATGGTAAATTGAAAAAGACACTTACAATCAGTCACTACGAATACTCTCTTCAGTTTGAGCCCATAAACATTATTTAACTAGCTGGATTAAAACAGAAATTGATCTCCTTCACATAGGGAATATCGTTCGATTGTGGTGACAGGTTGCCAGAGCTTTCTTACTGTCGCTAGCCGGATATATATTTTTTTCAAAGACAAACCACATGTACATTTGACATATAGAAATATAAATCTGCATACCTCCGTATTTTGACGTTTGCTTAACCTGTACGAGAAGGCCCTTGTATGACGTAACATTCGATGACCAGAAGCGTTGCAATGTTAACCAGTATGTACTGCTTGAGGACGTTACCCGGAAACGAGTCAGGTTTCCACATAGTCTTTCTCCGATCACCACCCTTCGGTCCAGGGCATTATAATGGCCGTACTCAACATAGGCTTCAAGGCAACTACCGCTGGAAGTGTGTCCAGGAATGTCAAAGATCAAGAAATCTAACAGTACAAGCCTCCCTTTGGAAACCTCAACCTCCCACATACAGTTAACAGTCCTTGGTAAAGAACACGGGAACCGCGGAGAGGAGATATTCACTGCGTTGTCAACATGTACAGCTACTCTGTGAGAACAGCCTGAATAAAGATATACAGAAACATTCATCGTATACGGCTTACTGCTTGTAAAGGTGGGGGAGGAGGGTGCAACTTTCATCTTTGGCATAAGTGTACAGGCCTATCTAACATAAGTATATATATGTCTTTACTTATCACTCGGCGAACTAATCGCCGTTGGATGTTCAACGAAATATAATTATGTATACGTATTTGCATCTATATTCGCGAGCATTAATTTACGTACACCGCCACCATGTAAGTGAAACGCATTTAAGCACAACATAAATACACAAAGCATTCAATTAATGAATCCACTATACAATAACTAACCACACTAATCATAAAATACAATCAAATACCACAATTACCATGAAATCATAACCATAAAACGTATAGTGTTTTGTTTTCATGTTTCTCCACCTTTAAGTCAAGACAGCATTCGGAAATGGTGGAGGTGATATGTCGGGCACACGAGGTGATCTGTCATACACGCGAGATTATAGGCCTATGTCCTGCGCACCAGTTGTGACAAAAAGTCGTTTCCGCTCAGTGAAAATGTCGGACTTCATAAAGTTCATTTGTGTTTTAATTGTTAAATTTAGACTCTATGTAAAGGAACGTAGGCTGCATGCTATTTTCATATTTTGAGCTAAATGTCAAAACAGGTATGGATTAATTAATAGCTTCCTCACCTTTAACTGTTGTTTGTTTGACTGGGGTTTATCGTCGTTCTCAAGGTAATGCACTTATATGACGACGGATTGTTCACTTCACACTGTTCCTTGCCTAATTACGGTGAAAACCGGGAGGAAACCTCGTAAAAACCACCCCTGCAATTGCCGGAGTTATATCGTGGGACTCAATTCATATACCCGAGGGCCGACAGACGAATTCAATCCCATGAACGATACATCGACACCCCTAACTAAAAGCTTTGCTTATTTCTTATTCTTCTTCAGCTGAAGTGATTGTGTTTAGTTTGTTTGATTGCAGCATCACGTCGTATACTCAAGGGTATTTCCCTCGTATGACGAAGGCTGTTCATTTCACACTGTTCCTTGCTTAAATACACTGGAAAACCGGGATGAAACCTCGTATCCAAATGTTACTGTGTTGAGACTGTGACAGTGTTGACGGATTGACCATGTTAACGACTAACATCTGAACGCCAGTTACACCTGCTGATAGATAGTTGGTCGACTTGGCATGTGAGTTCGTGAGCTAGTGAGGGTGTGCTAATTAACACATGTACATGTATCTTACCTGGGTCTTGCCAGTTTTGTTCCATGGTCAAACAATCATTTCTGCGTAAACACTTGCCTTTTCCAATCCACAGAAATATGGTGAACAAAAACATGATAAATCCTGTTTGATCCATTGTGAAATGTAACAGTCAAGTAATGTTCAGTTTACGTTCACACACATAATTAACCGTGTATATGACCGAGCAATTTTCATCCGACTTTTACAGAAATAACCCTATATAGTCAATCAATCTTCAAGTGACACTCACACAAATTCGTCTAGTGGATCACTAACATAAAGACAAGACGCTGTTTTTTGCTGCTCTCTCCAGCTGGTTTTCCGCTGTCAAAGAGTACAAACATGTAGCTCAGATATATTTCAGACACTACAGTTCTACAGTGCAAATATTATATAATCAACCTTAAATTTCGAACTTATAATTTCACTAAAGTAAAGAAGTCAGAATGGGCTAGAACAACCACGAAAGTAAAGGGAATGACAGCTCACATAGTCTAGGTAGGGTTGGTAGGTGCGATATCCAGCTGTTATACAGAGCCAAGCCCAAGACACAAGCCTTTAAAGTACTATGTTATTATGTAACCGCTGTTCAGCTCAGATAACTAGTTGTCAACTTATATCCCCGGAAATGTGACACCCAATACGCGCAATGATTTTGAGCAATAAGCATAGCTCAACCTTAGGCGCACTCAGATATTGCAGCCTATGTGAGTTCCAACCTTTACGGAAGTAAGACAAACATGCAAAAACAAATGCCATTACTTTTCTAATTACTGTGACTTACAAAGAGAGTTTTTAGACACCAAATGATATGCCATAGAATGTATTGTGTTTTAATGCCGACCGGTTTTCATTCCCATGCCGAGTAAGCGACTCAGAAGGAATATAAATGAAAAAACGCATTACTTTCGTCAATTCCTTTTACCGCAGGTGCGCGTCGAAACGAGTATCCACCTGGGGCTCATCTCAACACCTTGGCAAATAAACGGATAAGCAACATGATGTTTATATTTAGCGCCTCTAACACCATCAACATGTTGCTGGGCGGGATGACGTAAAGCATATTGTCCTACACCACATACACATTCACACGCGACTGACATGTGAGTGGGATATCGGTCGATGAATAGCCGAGTGTGAATGAGTGGTCAAACCGAGTGGTCGTCGTCGCTGACGGGGTGTCCTTGTGGGCGTGCGTTTGGGTGATGTCGGTGTCATACAAGCGGGCGGCTTTCGTGTTGCGGGTGGGTTTGTTGTAAGTCCCGTGACTGTTTTTTCGGATGGGCGTTAGGGCTGGTGTGCGAGTTGGGAGGCTATGCCGTCGACCCCTGCGCTATGAGTTGCCCCCCTGCGCTATAAGTCGCCCCGGCGTGACGAGCCGCCGCCTCCACGTCCGCTGCAGGGTGTTGAAGTATCAATCGACCACACGGGGTGTCCCAGTTTGTCTCACGGGCGACGAGACACCGGCGTGGCTAGTGTAGTGATGAGCGAGACAAACGTGTGGGAACGGTGGCTTCTCCAAGACCGAACTGGTGAAGGTATGGTGTTGGTCGATAAGATATTATGATGTGTTGGGGACCCACTCTCTGGATGTTCAGTCCCCGTACCAAGAGCTGCCGCCCCAAATGGCGTGCTTTCCGAATGGCGGCGTTGATGAGATCGACCATGTGCGTCTAAGAGATGACTCGCCCACCGGTGAGAAGAGCGCGTGCTCGTTCGTCTCGATGCGTTGTTACAAAGCCTGGGCTTTTCACGTAGTTTAACAGGGACTTCGTCTTCCACGCCCCGGAGGATCGTCACTGTGAGAGGTATTTTTCCGTTAAGTACCTCTCATACCACCATGCAGCACCTTTCGGACTCTTTGTGGATGGCCGCAGTTCGGCAGGTGGTGTACCAAGTATTTCTGATCAACCACCAGTAGTTACCGAAGTCCGCCATTTCTAAAGGCCCTTTTCGAGGACAGATCCTTTTCAGGACCACCAACTCGACCAGAAGAAAATCTTTTTAAAGAAAAAAAAGGTGTTTTTCTTGTATGTTTTCTTTCTTGTCTGATAACTTCATATTTTTGTTTTATTGTTTAACTCGATTTATCAATTTTTAAACACTTAAAACAATATAATTTGACCATACAAGGTGACATTGTCCACACAACGCCACCCCAAAACTCTTCCCTTCCTGATCAAGTGGCGCGGCGCCGGTAAAGGTGAGGTGGTTGGTCGATGAGGCCGACCCCGAAGGGCTTTGTAGATGATATCGAACAGGACTCTTGGTGGACGACCGCAGTCCGACAGGTGGTGTACCCAGACATTCCAATCAACCACCAGTAGGTACCTTAGTCCGCCATTTTCAAAGACCCCTCTCAGGTACAGGTCCTCTTCAGGACCACCAAACTCCACGGAAAGAAATCTTCGTAATTACCATTTTTTTCTTACCGTATGGTTTTATACATACATGTATATACTTTATCATTTAAATTTATGTATCCACTTTTTAAAACTTAAATTATTGTCAACCCAGTCGTCTTATCTCACAAGAGGACGTTAGCCGCCCAACCCCAAATCCCTTCCCTTCATTTTCATGTAGTGCGGAGTCGCTCCGCTCCAATTGTTGTAGTCAAGAGACATGTACTGTTATAGTTTCAGATGGCCCTTGAATGGCTGTTCAACCCCTCCCATCGCTGGGATTTTCGTTAAGCACGGTAAAGCCGTTGTTTACGATTTTTGTTTTCTGAACAATTTAATGGGAGGGTTGCTACTTATCATGTAGTGAGAAGCAGATGACTAAGGAAGGGCTGACTAGTGCTGTCATCGGGTGGTGTTGGTGTCTTACCGGGATGCTTTGCACGCGGTGGATAGTCGCGAGATGCGACTAGATTTGACGTGGGGTGCTGTGAGGTCACAACAATGACAGGAGCAGTGACCTCCCTTCGCTACACATCACCACCATGGCGGTCACACCGTTACAGCATGTCTGGACGGAAGTGGCACTGTTGACCCATGGGAATGCGGGGATGATGATCCATCAGACCATCGCTGAGCGGACCCATCAGTGAAGACCGAGGTGTGAGATGGACCAATCAGCGAAGACCGAGGTGTGAGATGGACCAATCAGCGAAGACCGAGGTGTGAGATGAACCCATCAGTGTGAAGTGGGAGTAGCATATGTGACAGATTGTCATGTGACCACACCGCACCGGACTGTGGTGGCGTCCTATCCTGCAGGGATGGGCCATGCAGGCGGGGTGATCTTTCCACCCGCCCGCATGTGACACGACGGCGTACAGCGGCGTTACGGCGCCGTCACGACGGCTCTCTGCGGCGTCGTGAGCAGTTACCACGGCGTCACGATGGCGTACTGCGGCGTCGACGTCACATGTGGCGTCGTGGTCACGACTCCACATCTGCCACGACGCCGTCGTGCGGCGTTCTGCGGCGTCACGATGGCGTACTGCGACGTCGACGACACTTGTGACACCACATGTGCCACGACGCCGTCGTGCGGCGTTCTGCTGTGTCGTGACTGTTGACTGGTTTAATTTTGTGCACATACTAATCTTATGTAACTTTTAGCTACACGATTCGATCTTCTTTTCAACAAAACTTTAAAAGATAATACAAGTGGTAAATTATAGAAATAGTATATGTTCGAATAAAAAGAACAGTACTAACTCAACTATTAGGCAGAAAGGCCTAACAATTCTTTAACTTTTCTACCAGTCGGTTCGATGCAACCCTTTGATATCCTGTCCATTGATTAGGTCACTCTATGTGGTCAATAATTATTAGGAATACACAATCTAAGGGTGAGTTTCATATCTCGTCACGGCTGAGTCAGAATCCATCATTTCTTTCACGGAATAATACATTGAAATACTGGCGAATATCGCGCTGCATCATTCCCCTTGACGAATTGGAGTCACATCACGCTTTGACAAGACCATTTAATCCGAGTTAAAGTGATATATTTCGAACATTCTGAAGTAAATTATCACCTGTTGCTCAGACAATGTGACAATCAAATGTCTAGCATTCCACATGCAGGTTTTCCGATTTCACGCCTTTGACCTTGAAGTTCACACATTTGATACATAGAAAATATCACTTATAACTAATTAATTAAATGTTAAATAATTGTTTCATGTGATAGAGGATATAGATACCTTCACTTGTGATATTTTCAAGCCAGGAGCCAGGGCCCAGTTGCCCGAAGCGCTATTAAATTTAATCCTCTATTAGATGACGTCACGCCATGTTGTATGTCTATCTCTAACCCGGTATTACCAATTTAATTCGGTGTTAGCGGCTAATTGGCCCCAGTTGCTCGAAAGACAAGACGATTAGCCCCTAACCCCAGAATAAATCACTAATCCCGGGTTAGAGATAGACTTTCAACATGGCGTGACGTCATCTAATAGATGATTAAATTTAATAGCGCTTCGAGAAACTGGGCCCTGGCTCCTAGCTCGAAAATATCACATTTGATGCATTTGATTAAAACCGTCGCCGTCTAACCTCCATGAATTGCGTATAGACCGCTTGGTCATAAACTAGGACCACCTTGTGTAGTGATAATCGGTAACTTAACGAAAATTGTGCGGTCGTCGTCAGGCAAATTACAGCTGTATAAATACACCGGGAATATGCTATGATGTCATTCAGCTGTGAATTAGTGCAAGTAGAGCTCCGCCTCGTGACTTCCTGGTAAGACAGTGAAGGCGCGGAATTATCCCAAAGTTGCAGTCTCCGTTGAAAAGCTAATTGATACTTGGTGGTTACAAACTTACAATGAGGAGAATGTTACGAAGTGGAAGCAAACATTTCTCAAATTCAGACAAATGGATAGATGCGAATACGTATCTTATAAACTATACAGTATATAGAGATACGACGTACAGCCCTATAAAAACCTCAAAAATAAGACATGCCTCTGACCATGGAGGTATATATTTTTAAGCGAGTGTGGTACTGCTGAGAAATTATTTTGATATGAAAATGGACGTCGAGTGGTTGTTTTATGGGTCGGTCTAACCCAAAAGTGTCTCAGGAAGAAAACGAGATGGTTAATATCAGGGTAAGTCCTAGCACAATATATAGGGCAAATTCCTCAGTCAAAGGAATTAACCTTATTCATTGTGCTAGGTAAGACCTTGCAATTTTTATATATTGGAAGATAAAGTGCCGAATCATGGTATCGTTCTGCTATTTCTAAAGGTTAGAAAGCTTCAAGTAGCATAGCTAAAATATGGTAAGAATCTCGTTCTCTTCCTTGAACACTTGTGGCTTAGATCTGGGATAAGTTCCGGATAACAATATAGTATAGTGTAATCCCAGCTAAGATCGATCCATAAAACGGCCACTCAACGTCAATATTCACGTTGAAATCAATCATTTCTCACTTTCCGTGCATATATCAGTCCCATGCAAAACACAGTTTTTCTGTCAAGGGCCATTCTCTGCTCTATGTAAATGAACATATACATGTCAAATTCGTTACATGTAGTACCTCCTAAAGGCTCCTGTGTTTAGCACAAAGTTGACTGGCCATTTTGGGGTGAATGATGGACCTAGGGAATTGATATACAGAAATGCTTTTGCATGAGGTGGATTTAAATCTCCACAATAAGTTTATGATGCAGTATTTTAACCCTGGGAGGCTCTGGGGGTCATATATGACCCCCAGCGTTTCAGGGCCAGCCTCATTCCGCCAGGTATTTT